>JAECUM010027420.1:0-28982 GCA_016617855.1 Megalonaias nervosa
ATACACGGCTGCCTGTAGTAAATCTGAACTCCGTTCAAAGGGCAAATATATGTATTTGTATGTGATATAAATAAAGTATATGTACAGTATGTACGCTGTATCAATGATATTCCACTCGTTGCATAAATTTTTCATTAAAAGGAAACTCAGAAAGCTTCGTTTCCTTTTAATGAAAAATTTATACATCTCGTGGTATATCATTGATACAGCTTACATACTATACATATATTCTATATATATATATATATATATATATATATATATATGTGTGTGTGTGTGTGTGTGTGTGTGTGTGTGTGTGTGTCTTAATCAATAGGTTTTTGTTCAACCTATGGACATTTTTATCATTACCTTTTCCTTGTCCCTATAAATTTTTAGAGGTGATGGACGTCATGTTAAATATCCCATTGACTCCATATACCCTTTACCCCATTTTCCCACACACGATACTACCTCCGGACTACCGATATTTATATACTACATGCTGCCTTGTTATTGCATGCAGGAACTGGCATGAATAGCTGCAGTACAACGTGTGTTTTCTTTATTGATTCCTGATGAAGGCTTTGATCAGATTGTATCGTCCGGAAATCCTGTTTCTTTGCCGCACTGTTTAGAAATTTCATGTATAAATTGACATTATAAATTTATAAACGACACCTTACACAAGCTTTTCTACATTATTGTAATTGCTATTATCATTATTGTCATTGCGTTTTGTTATCAGTAGTAGTAGTAGTAGTGGTAGTGAATATTTAATCCCTTTTGAAACATTATTGCTTTCTATGTATAGAATATTTTACCCGTGATATTATCACAGAGAAGACTTTTCAGTTTATTTTCTAGATCTGATGAACAGATCTGATTAGGACATTGAGCCTTTGACAAAGAAATCTTTTTTCCATTAACAGAACACATATCTAGATCTGTTTTATATAGCAAAATATTTTCTCTATTGAAAATATATTTTATTAAAAAGACTGTTTTCACACTATATTTTGTGCGTTTTTACTAAGTATCGCCTCCTATGTTACTTAGTAGGTTTGTCTCTCCTGTCATCTGTGATTTCTTCTCCTTCTCCTTATATCTTTTGGATTTTCCAATGCAAATGCCTTTACGTACGAAACTACAGCTTTTTCGATTAGTGTATGAAAATTACGTCGATAATTTCCATGAAATTTCAATTGGAATGATACTTTATTATTCTCTATAACAGGATGAAGTGACAACTCAGACAAGAATAATTCAAGTCTATCATTTAAGGATATGCAGTAATTAACGGTTATTCACTTGCCATGAAATACTAATTCCTGGATTTCTTTAAATGCCAGCTTGATACCTTATTAGACAAGTATCTGGAAGACTTATATTGCAGTTAAACTTCAAGGACACAAACAAACATAAACAAAAATACTGCTCAAGTTCAACGCAGTTCCCAAACATTTCGAGTTAATCAATCTCTTCTGCAGGAATACAACTTGCATCGCACAAAACAAACACCAAACTGACAAGCACAGGGAAACCCTGGGCAACAGCATGTTTCCATGACAGAGTAACGCTGGAAAACAAAGGATACCTAATGGAAGAAAGAAGAACAAATAATTGAAAACGGTCTTCTAATGAGTAAACAACACGACTATTCTAAGCTTCCTTCAGATCAACTTAGTTCTATGTTATAAATTCCAAGTGCGTTTATGGCACAGAAAACCAATCTGATTTGGCCTACTTTCAGGTCTGAGATGTAGGACAAAAACCATGTGTGTCAATATGCAACACCATTTATAATATGTACTAAAGAAAATATATCTCGGTGAAATTATGCGTGGATGTAGCAAATAAAATATCTCTTGAGAATTTAGTAGCGATATTTAAATAATAATAATAATAATAATAATAACAATTCAAGTGAAAAGTTACGGAATATTTACGTGGCTAAATATTATCGCAAGAACTGCGTACAGATGATAGACTGATGCTTAACAGGAATTTTATAACTTTAGCTAGAGCGTTGGATGCTCTCATCAATTTTTTTTCCCATATCCGTTTTCAATTGCTGTATCCCGTATCGTTCCTTACGTATGCTTTCTATATCACCACACCTAGGTTTAGATTCGATTGGTGCTATCTCGAAGAACTCTGCTGAATGTCCAGTCGAGTTTTACTGGTTGTCCATTTTATTGCGAATGCTTTTCTTGTGGTTATTCATTTCTTTCCTAAAATCAATGGTTTCGCCAGCATATTGCATGTCACAGCTTTTGCATGTCATGGGGTACATTTCTGGTTCGCCATCATACTTTCTGATTGATAGTTAAGACAACTCTTGTCATCGAAAATCTGAACAACTGGTCTGGAGAATAATTTTGCACATTAGGCAGCATTTGTCTTTGCAGCAATATGTGCCGGAATCTGTGGATTATTTTGAAATTTTTTTGTTCATAATAGACTGAATGAAAGGATTAGCATTGACAGACGAATGTCTTGGAATAATATTATATTGACTAGTCAGAGAGCACATGATAGGAATAATATTTGGAGTAATGTGTCAGCTGTTGAAAGGGTGAATTAAATATTGATAACTTAAGATTTCCTGAAAAACACGGTGTGATCGTATAAAATATATTTATATATCCGCACAAAGGAAGCTCTCCTGGATGGTTACACATCTTATTTCTATTCTGCACAATGGTTTTCTAATGGGGGCGCAAATAAGAGGGTATAGTTACTGTCAAGCCTCAGTGAAGGATTTTAAATGCATTTTAGGAAGCTAAATATTTCACAATGGTAATAAGTTATTGCCAGCTAAAACCAGGCACGGTACTACGTCTTTGGTCTGTTAATACACAAACATAACAATAAGAACTAAACACAAAGAATTTCAAGCTATTATAAATGTCTATTTGATAGACACAAGATATTTATTGTGCCCTTAGATCACAAAGTTGAAGACAATGTATGAATCACGAAGTAACTGAAATAGTTCAGTTATATTATATTAAATTGCAATTGTAAACGGCCTTGGCACAAGCTCAACATTACGTATTTTCGTCCAAATCGGAGAATATCTCAGTGTTAAAGGCGCTTATATTTCAGTACCTTTGGTTAGCTTCTCAAGCATACTTGTCAGCTTTCTTGGTATATGGGTACATCTTGATGTATACAGCATCAGTTTACCAAAAGCTCGAGAGCAATGGCCACCTTCATGCTAAAATAGATTTTCCCAAAATTATAGAGAATAGTTATTCTTGAAAAGAAATATTTTCAATTACTTCTATGCTTCATCGCTCACGAAAACACGGCGCTGCTGTAAGATGCGAGCCGTGATTCCAGCAGACAAAACTAGACAGAATAATTGATTGGGCTCGGCACGGCCTATATCGTCTCCTCCCCTTGCTGACAGATGGGCAGGCGCCATTGTCAGCAGATCTCTCTCCTGTCTTTGCATGGGGCCATACGAAAATTTACGAAAACTGCTCTGGTAGATTCATATGATGAGGTAAGAAAGTTATATATAGATCTATATATATTCACCTTTACTTATGTTCATTATCTGAAGAAACTATTGCTGTGCGACAGGGATATCTAATCGGAATGAATCAGATGATTGATAAGAAATGAACATTGTACAATCCAGCGCACTCACGGATAAGATCATTTTCATTACTGTGTTTATTTACTATTTTGCATTTTTAAAAAAAAACAACAACTAAATAAACAAACAAAGAAAGCAAAACAAGTTTTATAATATCGAAAGTATGTAATCAGCTTCTAAGACACGATCTCATTAAACAGTCAGAAATATCGTTACATACATTATGGTACCAATAAAAGAGTACATAATCTTACTACGCAGGAAAGTGAATGGAACCTTGTTTTTTAAAAAATAGTTTTTGTTTGTCCTTATTTCTTAGAGCCATTGTACAGGACGTATGCCAATAAAATCAACTAATAACGCTAATGAGAAGTAGTTCTTTTTTGGAAACTCTGAGACTGTAGACATTTGGTATACCAATGTCCTGTGCAAATTTAACTACGTGAAAAGTGCGTCTAATACAATATTTTACACTCGAATGCAAAATAAACGTTTATCATTGACGATATTTTCATTTGAATTGATAAGCTGATTAGGACCATTCGGAAACAATCTAAACCGATCCAGTGTGCCATGAGAAATGATATAATGATATTATCTTTTGACATCCTCTAAATGTTGGCACGGCTTGTTGAGGGAAATGCGACGAGAAACACGATTATTCATTGATAATGTGATACTATCGTTTAAAAATATCGACTGATTGACTAATTTCTGAGTTTCACCCTAGTCATGCTTTTATCATGTTTGCGCGGTTAAAGTTTCATAGAAAAAGTCAACCCTTACAGGTCTGGACCAAAAAAAGGAATCAAAAGGAGGATCGGGAAGTGTAACTTATATGTTTATATAAATGTTTCAATATTAGATTTTTTTTAAAAAATTGGCTTCTATTTCCAAATTCCAAATTTCATGCGAGGATTTTATGTTTTTATTATTGCTTGATATGCTCATTTTACTTTCCCCACTGAATGCCCTCAGTATATACATTGATGTCCTTCTGTGTACACTGTATGTACTTTTATGTACTCGGTTGTTAATCCGAATAACCTTGACATTCGATTGTTTGTTGTTGTCTTTCCAGTAGTTGTGTTTCTCCTCAAGGTTTTTCGTTGTTATTTCTGGATTCGCTCACAAATAATTTTTACAAATTGTTAGTAAATCGATTAATTTTATGTTTCGAGTCAATTCTCATTTTTTCCAAATGTTTCAAATGTATAAATCGATATTTCACTAATGATGCACTGTTGTGTAACGAAACGGTTAAGATCGCGTTACATCTACTCTCATGTCGTACGGCAAATAAGATGCAGCTATGTCTTGGATTGTGTCACGGGTCTTGGAAAGCAGCAGGGAGGGTGGATCCTACAAAGTTTCCAATTAGAGATTACGCTGGAAACCAAAAGCTTCCTACGGAGACAAAAATACAAACGTCAATAACGTCAAAACCGAAATCTCTAACCGACCCGAAACTTTTCCCATCATGTTAGCTTATTTCGGTTACTCTATTTATTCTCAATGATGAATCGATACGTGATTATCAGTATTATTCTTATGATGCACGACAACCAAATCGGCGTGGAAGAATTGAATTACAAGTTCAGGATACAAGTAGATATTTCCTACCCGCTGAAGCATTTATTGAAGTAGAAGGTGAAATTTTTAAAACAGATGATACTCAATATGGAGATGAGATTAGAGTTGGTTTTGTAAATAATGGCATTATGGCGTTGTTCGACAGTGCCATATACATGATTGACGGAAGAAATATTGAATTAATTCAGAAAGACGTCGACGTTGCCACGACGATACTTGGCCTTGCAAGATACAGTGATGATTATTCAAGATCAGCTAGTCCGTCAATGATGTTTGCAAAGGATACAACTGATCATCCAGAAAGCAGAAATATAACTATGGGTAATGTAAGAAATGCCGTAGGAGACGCACAAACTCCCGCAGTAAAATCAATGAATACAGAATTCAACTTAGGGTTCGCAACACGTAAATCAATTCTAAAAGGTGACAGTAGAAGATTTTCATGTGCAATTCCACTGTCACATATTTTTGGATTTTGTAGAAATGTAAGAAAGGTTATTTTCGGAGCCAAGCATACAGTTGTACTCGTACGAAAGGCTACAGACGATGATGCAATCTGGCGCCCCGTCGGTGATGCTGGTAAAGTAATACTGACAAAACTTTCATTGTGGATGCCAACAATGATACCATCACTCCCTGAAGAACAACGTATGCTTTCTTTTATGGAAACCGGTGGTAAATCAGCATTATCATGGTTGACGATGACCACAGATAGTGTTCAAAGTGCAATTAATAGTTTATTTACATGGCAGATAGCATCACAACAAGGTGCTTCTGCACCGCGACATATATTTGATGCTTTCCAAGATGCTGCTCGAGTAAACTCACAAACACGAAGTACAATGATATTTGACAAACTTGGTGTTACCGAAGTTTCACTGAGGATAAATGGACGTCAAGAACAAGCTGAGGATATATTATTAAATTTTGAAATTAATCATGTTGCACGTGCATATCATCGTTTGATGACATTCATGGGACGTGATCAAAATATTGATTCTGTTCTACAAATATCTCAACTAGATTTTACAACACTGTATCCGATCTATTATTTCTCATTGGAACATTTGGATTTAGTTAGGCAATCTGTCGTTGATATACACTTTCGAGCTCGTGTGACAAGAGGAGCAATTGCTAATTACAGAGCAATCGCTGTTATACTCGGTGATAAAACAATGTTGCTTGACGGTGTTGGTAGACGAATGAGAGTCATTGATGTTCCACTAGAAAACATGTAATTAAATAGCTCATGATATTATAATGTCATATCATCACGTTAATGTTACTCTGACTCCTGGTCAGATTAAAAAGCTACAATCAGTACCAAAAAAGAATTCGGAAATGAAAATATTACTGAAACAAGGGCAGATCTCAGGTGGTGCGAATAAACTATCACTGACTGAACGTCAACTCAGGCACTTCGATGATGCCAAACGGTCAAAGACCGGCATACGACTTGATTTGTCTGCGGGTGCTATTAGTGACATTGCCAAGACGGGCGGTAGATTTCCACTTCTCGCAGCTATACCAGCGTTGATAGCCGCTGCAACCCCAACTGTTGCAAAAGCTGCTGCACTTGGTGCTGTTGGAACTGCCGCTGGAATGGCATTAAAGAAAGCAACAGGAAAAAGAACAAAAGCTTCAAAAAAGTCTAAGACTACCAGGAACCCCTCGTTCATGGTACGGAAAAGGTCTAAGACTTCCCGGGACACTTCATAAGTCGCAAAACGTCTCCTTCCCATGTTCAATTTTGATTTACTTGATGGTGCTGAACGATTAAATATAAACAATTTCAGAGGAGTTTTTATGCGTGATCAATTACCAAAGCAACCAAATCGTGTTGAGACCGGTATCATTAATCTTGATAGAAGTTCACACCCTGGTACTCACTGTGTTGCATACGCGATTGATCTACGTGGAATTGTTTATTTTGATTCGCATGGGTTGGCACCACCGAAGGAATTTTTAAAATGTGTCAGCGGACTGCAAACTCCCGTATGGTATTCAACATTACAAACACAGACAATAACTGATCCGCCAATATGCGGCTTTGAAGCACTCGCTGTTCTCGATGCTATTTCAGAATAACTCATTGGTGTTTTCTTATGGAAATAAATCTGATGGAACTCCATATTGGCAAGTTGTATGAATTCCCACGGGCAGTTATCAAATCGAACAGATCAATGATGAATTCCAGCGTAGAATTAAATCTATAACAGGGCCAGAATCTAAAATCGCTATTACGGTTCATAAACCAACATTATCAGCCGCGATAGAAATATGAACGCCGGATTACGCCGTAGATATATATCAATCATCGATCAGATCTGTATTAGGATGGTCACAAGT
Source organism: Megalonaias nervosa (assembly GCA_016617855.1). Taxonomy (NCBI): domain Eukaryota; kingdom Metazoa; phylum Mollusca; class Bivalvia; order Unionida; family Unionidae; genus Megalonaias; species Megalonaias nervosa. The sequence goes on from JAECUM010027420.1 coordinate 7,532, forward strand.
TCCACCAGCTTATCGAGGACCTCCAGAACCGACCAAAGACAATTTTACCACAAACAAAAAAATATTTATGTCACTTCCAGGATATAGAAAAACTGAACCGTGGAAGACTATCGCTCGTTTTTCTGGACATGATGGTACAGCATATCCCTGGGTAGCACTTGATATTAAACGTAATGATGCTGCAATGTGGGAATTAGATAAAGAAACTATTAATGAAATTTCCGATATAATCAAATCTGAACACAAACGATCATTTGATAATCTGCGAAATTTATTTTCGAGTATAACACAATACTACAGCGATGATGTAAAACATCAGATCGTTGAAATGATTCAACATCTAAACCAAGTTAGATCAGACCTCGAGTACATGAATCTGGTTTTCGTCGAAAAGGCGTATGCTTTTCCCAGGACAAGATAACCTTTTCTCAAACAATACGCGATAACAGAAAAACAATTACCAATATTTGTAATACCGGAATTTGACAGTACTGAACTGAAAAAATCAGTCAGCGACATCATCGATGAATATTTTCCCAAAGTCGTCGAATCATGGAGAAAGATAGCCCCACCGGCGTTTATTCTCCAACATAACAATGATTCCCACGGTGGAGGTGGTTATGTTTCACCGGGCGTCGTAAACATTACATCAACGATCGCAGTTAATTTGGTGTGTGACGCCATCGATGGAAGTTATCAAGTAGATACTGAAAAATCCCTATAAGCACAGCAAGGATATATCTTGTATTCATTTACCCCCGAAGTACCTCCCGGGTTTTCAATTGTGTCAGTGCCAGTTAATCCGGTTTATCTGCGATGTCATAATCCGCTGTTACCACGGATACATTTTAGGCTTACTGACCAGCCCGGCCACTTGCTTGACCTACGTCAGGAAGTTCTGGCAATAAGTTTGTATGTACGCTCATAGAGCGTCATCGTGACTGATCTCTTCTCAAATTAAATTACACGAATGAATATAATGGACGGAATAATTGCAGAGATTAAAAATCTAACCCATGCATAACAATTGATGGTGTGTTATTATTGTCTAAACAAACTTCGTAGAAAGATTATCGATGATGTAATCGATATAGTAAAAAATTCTAAATTAATAAAAAAAAAATGAAAAACATAAATCAGAATCAGAATCTGAATCAGAATCAGAATAGATATTATAATTAGAATCAGAATCTGAATGATCGGAATAAATGTTATAATCAGAATCTGAGTCAGAATAAATATTATAATCATGAATCAGAATTAATATTATAATCATGAATCAGAATAAATATTATAATCATGAATCAGAATAAATATTATAATCTGAATCAGAATTGGAATAATATTTTAATCAGAATCTGAAGCTGAGTCAGAATAAATAGTATAACCTGAATCAGAATCGGAATAATATTATAATCTGAATCTGTGTCACAATAAATATTATGTTATTATCAGAATCTGAATCAGAATCAAAATAAATATTATTATCTGAATCTGAATAAATTATTATCAGAATTAAATCTGATTCTGAATAAATATTATTATCAGAATAAATATTATAATGCGTTTCTGCATGTTGTAATCAGAATAAATAACTTTTAAAAAATTGCATGAAGAGTACCTGACGAGCAAGTTGAATGACTTCGGATATATATCTTTTTGGATAATTTTTTTATTTTTCTTTCTTATTGTAATTGTCTTTCTCATTGCAGTTATTGGATTGCTAAGCACGATAGGGGTAATAAAAACACCCCCTAAGTGAACCCCGGGCGCGTTCAGGTTCGGGCGAGTTACACCTGGAATTAGTTGTTTTTTTTACAATCACCCATACACAAATAGGCCCCCTCCCAATTATAATAGCATCTGTTGCCGAATGCAAGACAATATATCTTTAGCATTTTTTGAGACTCGAACGTTTGAAGAGTTTCCACTGGTGGATCCGTATGCAAACGCCTTAACCCCACGGCTACCGGAGCTCTTACAAATACATAGGTAAATTTAAGTATATAACTATTCGCTACCACAGTCACTGGTGACAGCGCTTTCACGCTCAGTGACTTCGTCAGTAGCAACCTTGTCATTGCACATACATTTCTTCAGCTGTCCCACACGTGAACTCATAATCTTTTTTGTTTTGTATTCGCATGATAACTTTGATCTGACTTCCTCGATCGCTTTTGCAAGTGATCGCTTTTACAAATGAAATAAAGTTTTGAATATCCTCATCATTTACATAAAGTAGAGACTGTCTCAAGGCCTGTTGAAGTAACTTGGTGAATCTGTACTCGGCTGCTAGTGTAAATCTTCCATTATATTTCCGTTCCAGAAGCTCTTCAAAATCGTTTATAATTTTATCATGGTCCAACTGTTCTGATAATTCTATATCCTCGTCATTTAATTTTTTAATCTCAGAAATAACTGAACGAATATTTTCAGAATTCATTATATAATAAATATTTATTTAAAATAAAAATATTTTCTGAATCTGAATCAGAATAATAATATTTATTATATACATATTTCTGCCAGATGTCATTAGGGAGTTAAAATACATGTAGGTCTGTATACATCTTTCGCCTGGATTTGTGTACACACGCAAGCGGTGCGTGATTTATAACCTACATGTGCATCAGTTATACTGAATAAAATCACAATTACGGTAAAATGTAGCGTGGATTTATTTCAGCCTCCAAACACACTTCATAAAATATACTGTATAAAATAGCTGTATTTTCAATAATAGCATATATATTTTCTGCACAAGATGTCATTCGCGAGGTTAAAATACATGTATAGGCCTGGTGCAACTATGTTATCTGTCTTAAACAGGTAAGAGCTAAAAATAACTTACCTGAAACTTATATGCAGTTGAGAAACAGTAAAAAGAAAACAATCGCGGCAGTCATATAATATTACTCACTTGCCAGCGGGGCAACTGCTTAATTACTCTAGCGGAGAAGTCGTTGCTTGACAGAGTTATCTCCCTCAATCATCTAACATTATAAGAAATAACAATGTTCAATGTTGTTTTCTGGTTACATTTTTTCGAATATGCCGATTTGTATATTTTATCCGCGACACATTGTACTGACGGTTTGACAATATCAAAATATTTTCCAGCTTCATTCATTGATTGAAATATTATTTCTTCGCCTGTCTCTGCATTTACAGATCTAACAACACTCTTTCCAACCATTTTGTGCATACCAGTACCTCCTCGTGCAGAATTCTGACTCTGTGTAATAGTTTGTTAGTTACATAAAGAATTATCAGTTTTACTGCCATTGATGTGATCGATCACAAATCCGTCTTTGATCAGTCCATTAAAACATTCATATACGAATCTATGAGATAGATACATTTTATTCCCAGCACGAAATCTGAGATAACCGGTATTTTCAACATTACCGACTGGTTTTTTAATCGACAGTTCCTGATTACACCATCACGAGATGCCTTATAATTTTTAATTATGGGACGCTTTACAAATTTATTTTGCTCCATTTATATAATATTATTTGTCTAAATTATTATTTTATTGTTGAGGTGAAAATATGGCGAGATAGTCTTCGGTGTTTTTTATGGGAGATTCGACGCCATCGGACATATTTTTTTATCATAATATCGTTTCAGCTCTCTGTATTTTTTACCACCGCATTGAACACACAACTGTGTTTTTCCTCTGACCATATTTCAAGCACGGTTCTGGTCCTAGACTTACGCGCCGAATACTTTGCATGTGGTAACCACAGAATTCATTTACGCATGCCCTGTTACAAGGAAGTGAAAAACCCATCATGAGCCACTTGTGTTTATTCTTTGCTTCAGTCAATATATATATATATATATATATATGTATGTTGTTGTTATATATATATATATATATATATATATATATATATATATATATATAAAATCAAACTAAATCAAACTTTAATTCAAATATATATTTGGCTTAATTATGATATGGAGGAATTTATGAGATTATCTGCGATTAAGCCCTCTAAAGACAGATTCGATCTTGACAAAATAACCCTTCAATTACCAAGGCGAGCTTTGGTTGATTTAACAAATAAAAAACTATAATCAATCGTATCGGTGAAGCCAAGAAAGAATTTCGCGATGATGGTGCAGCTCATGCATGGTGAACATTCAGAATTGTACGCGACGCCGGTGGTGTAGTCGATGCTACAATGAATGATAAAAGAGCAGCGACAATTATTAATTATCTCGACGCTGCACGAAAATATATTTTTCAAATACAATTTATAGTAGCGACGGACGACAACACATGGATTATCCGTGACAAACGTGATCATGTTCGCGTGTCTCGTCAGGGTCATAGTGGAGGTATTGTAACGATAAATAAAACTTCAAGACCAGGAATACTGACTATAAGTGACAGACCTTATTACGAACGGGTATATCCTCTAACGGCAGTTGTTTATGCGATATATACACTGAATGATAAACCTAACGTCGATAAACTTCTACGAATGAAAAGTTCTCGCCTGAATTGTGTTGCTGAGCGAGTTACAGTACATTTCACAAACGCGAAACGAGGAAACGGTTTAACGGATCTAAGACGTAAAAAGTAAATGAGTAGACAGAAACAGTTAAAGATACTGGAGCGTCTATCAGTGATGTTGCTGAACTGGAAAAAAATTAATATCTCCAATAAGAGTGAAGACATTAACCAGAGAGATTTTATACGAATCGAAATATAAAAGAAATGGAACTTCGATACAAATTATTGATCATAATGCACACGCGTGGACTTCGGATAGAACAATATTTCCACAAAATCGAACTGTTAAATTCTATAGCGGCAATATGTTTGATTTTCTCGGAAATATCACTAAAAATGATCCTGTATCTGTGTGGTTGTTTCAGAGTTCGGAATGTGGAAATTATGATCAGTTTGTACGACCTAACGGAGATATGTACCGTATAGAATCTCTACACGATAATATGAAAAAGATAGCATTAAAATATGAAAACGGAGATAAAATCGACTCCGATGATAATTGTTTTACCGTTCCATCAGTCGCTGCCCACGCTGCTCAGAAGAAAGATTTATGGAAACCAACACGTTTGGAATTTCTTGAAGACGTGCAGCTAAGCTGTATAGAATATGGACACGGCGGATTATGGAATACTAAATGCGATCACAAAGATGTTATTTCCGTCGATATTGTTGCATGTTATCCTGGAAGTTTTCTTGGATACGGAAAATGTTCTGAGTATTTCAAAAGATGTGGACATCCAACACATGAGATGACAAGAACTGCGATAAATGGAACATTACCGGATAATTTTGATTTGACAGGGTTCGCTCGTATTGATTCATTTGAGTTTTCACGGAACCTACATCCTATCGTTTATGTTGGTTTGGAAGACATTTTTCAGAAAAACGTTGGGCTCCAATAGTCTTATTGAGATATACGATCGATTCTGGTATTTTGATTTCTCTGACGATCACCGAAGGAATTATATCGTATAATACACAGAAGAATATTTGGTTGCCACCGCAAAAGAAATATACCAATGACGAAAACTATTATGTAACTGATTGCGGAAATAAACTTGCAAAAGTTCTAGGACGTAAGGTTATTGGTAAATTTACACAAGGTGGAGCATATGATCATAAACGACACTGTTGTAGATTAGTTATCGACGATGCGGAATTAGATTGTATTATTGCCGATACTACAGCGAACGAAACTTTTATAAATCGAAATGATGCTTATTTACCCGATGGAACTAAATTAGGAACAATTGTGGGTTATATTGAAGGTGAATCATCGCAGTTAACTCATTTAAGATCTTCGATGCTTGCGTATGTTTCGATAAAATTATTATCGATGATAAACAGATTTTCTGATACCGTGGTTAGGGTCGCAACAGATTCATTTTATATCAATACAAAATACACAGAATCATTGAAACAGCTAAAAATTTACAATGATGCTGATTGGGGATCGTGGAGAATAAAACGAGAACAAATTCTTGATTATTCTGTATCAGCCGATTACAGACCAGAGGAAATATTTTATAAAAATAATCGTTTATCGGAATTATCATCGGCTCCATCTGTGTTTGATCCTGTAACACATCATCAGACTGTTTATCTCAGCGGGTGCGGTGTTTCTGGTAAAACAACACGTGCGATTGAATTATTTCAACGATTAAATAAATCCACCGATATGATTGTTTTAACACTCACACATAGACTTACACGAGAAATGTACGGACGTGGAGTTACTTCGTGTACATATCACAGTTTCTTTCGATGGAAGGGAGATACATGGACTCCTGAGCGAATGGGTGAGAGATATATTCCTAGGATTATTATTTGGGATGAGATCTGTACGGTATCGTTGGAGGTATTAAAAATATTTCTCGATTGGCTGTTGACGAGAAATACTGCGATTATCATGTGTGGTGATCATGGTCAACCTCCACCTTTTGTTGGATCATCTCCTCACGAATGACTGAAAAAGTTCGTAGATTATTATGAGGAGGTAACTGATGATCATAGAGCTTTTGATGAACCACTGAAAAATTTTAAAAAGATAATCAGACTACAGCCAGATAGAATTCAGTGTGATATAATGCGTGAAATAATTCCTGAAACTCCGATGAATGATTTTTGGAATTTATGGAAGCCTTCTGATTTGATAGTCGCAAGTCGGAAGATAGTTCGTGATACACTTCAGGAGAAATTTATTTCTGTTACACAAGGAAAGATTTTCGGATTTGCCTGTTCCTCTTTGTTTTCGCCCAGCAGATACACGAAAACAGAATATAAAAGTTGATATTCCAGGAACGAATGAGAAACAAAACCTTGTACTTAATGATATTGTTGTTGTTGATGTTTTTGCAGTTGAGAGCGCGTTGAAGATGGATAAGTCACCATAAACGTTAGGTTACGCTATAACGATTCACTCATCACAGGGATTAACTATTTCTGATACAAATATATGGATCGTCGATGATCGGATCGAATGGTCAAATTTAGTTTATCTAGCGGTATCGAAGAGTCAGAAAAATATCTCAGCTGAAGAGAGTTGTAATAGATGACGTGATGACCGAGAAAATAATTGATATAAACATTAAAGATGTTGTCAAGAAAAACTTCATTGGTTATCAGCAATCTGACAAAAAAATAAACGTGATTTTGATCTCGATGTTGATTTTATCATGACACTAATACAACAACAGAATAATCACTGTGCAAGCTGTAATACAGTAATGAGGTGGAAATATTCGAATAATAATCCGAAACAATTCTCCGTGGATAGAATTAATAGTAGTCGCGGTCACACACTTGAAAATGGGATATTGACCTGTCTTGAGTGTAATCGAGGTAGGGGTGCCAGTGTTCTGCTTTTACAGAAGTAAAGACGGTGGTAATTGTGTATCTTCAGGTATTTCTTGTAACTGTTCGAGTACAAATTCACGCTGAGGAGCAGGTGAATCCAGTCTGTAGATTGCAGGTCTACCCGTGGATCTTTCCACGCTGAAAATTGTATGCGTGGACACACTCCAAATAGGATCAGTTGCTCTTTTTTACCACCTTCAAGTTCACCGGGTTCATATAAATATCTTACAGTCACATTACCCAATACTGGTTGTTTTGAGAAAGAATCACGTCGTTGTACTGGTATATATGTTTTTGTGATCGCGCTGATGGGTTTTATAGAAGCTACACGAGTAATTTCATTATTTAATTCAGCAATCACACTTGGTAGTCTTGCAACACATTCACGAGATCTCGTATCTGTGGATATTTCCTTTGCATATTGATATCCAAATAATCGCTCAGCAAGTGTTCGATTAAATCGTTCAACGATTGCTTGATCACGATGAATTGCAGTGTGTCCTCGTCTGATTTTAACGTTATGATTTTTCATCAGAGATGATATTTCACCAAGAAATTCTTTGCCAGGATCAACGTGTAGTAACTGTGGCCATCGCAAGGGTCCTCGTTGATAAATTCGTTCAAACGCAGATGCAACTTCAGTTGCTGTTCTTCTTTTTTATAGTGGTTCTGCTTCTTTATATCTACTTGCAACATCAACGACGGTTAACGCGTATTTGTATGTGAGTGATTGACGTCTACGTGTTTTAATAGTATCATGAGGTAAAAACAAAATATCTGCTTGATGAACTTCATTGGGAGCGCTAGCATCAAAATGTGCGTACTGAATCTTTTTAGGTGGTGGTAGATAAATTTGCCATATTGCCTGTCGTGCTAACCAATTCGCAGCAACAGAACGTACGACACCTGCTGCATCAGCAAGTTTACCAATCGCTTATTTACCCATCCAATATCTTCTTGGGCTGAAATAAATCGATTCCATTATAATAGTTGTCTATGATTAATTACCAGCCCCTAGCACTAGTTTATCTTTTATTGCTGATTCCACTAGGAAGTTAGCACGTTTTTCTCTGAGAAATTTATTTTTTATGGAATTTAACGCGTGAATCAACTTCACATCTGCAATATGTCGTTGTTGTAAATCTTTATTTTTATATGCAACATCATGAATGTGGCACGCTTGATCAATCGGATTTATTGGATACTCTTGGTTGGTTTCGTTCATCAAGTCGGATATCAAGTCGGGTTCCAGGACCACAATAAATATATCCAGGAAGATATTTTTTTCCTGGGTATTTAGCCCATGTAGTCCCTGGTAATTTTCCAAGTGAAGCAGCTATATCACCACCTGTCTTCGTACGAGAAGAAATAAATTTGTATTTGCTTGTACCACATTTCACACACTTTCCTGTAAGCGCAAGCTTTCTATTTTTTTTTGTTATTGTTGTTAATCCACTGGTGGGGGTGGATGCTCTGCATCGAACACAATATAAATTCATATTATTTGTTATATTTGTACAACATGGATGTCACTGACTTCTCAGCGACACGAAAGCAAGAGCCAATCAAGCTTCATGCAGCGTTACCAAATTCTATCAGAGTAATTATCATAGGTCCATCTGGGTCTGGTAAGATGCAATTATTGCTTAATCTGATAATGAGATGGTTAAAGAGGGATAAGTTGTATTTGGTGGCACCATCCGTAAATGATCAGCGATGCTACGATGTGCTTAAAGATTTTAATGAAGAAGCGAAGTCGTTGGATGAAGATGAAGATGATAATGCTATTATTGATTTTATCACCGATATTGATGAAGCTCCATCTGTGGATGATCTCGATGGACTTGTTAATAATCTCGTAGTATATGATGATGTGATGCTGGACAAACACTCAAATCCAGCTCGGATATTTTCCCGAGGCAGACACAACAATACAGACGTGATTTATGTTACTCAGCGATATACACAAATACCTAAAGTGATCAGAGATAATTGTAATCTTTTAGTTATGTTTAATGGAGTCGATACACATACTCTTCGAAACATTCATCAGACTTGGTGTTCAGGAGATATGGATATGATTAAATTCAAAAATTTCTTCTCAAAAGCGCAAGCTACCCCCCACGGATTTATCACGATAAATTTACATGATCCTCGTTCGAGATATCGTGTAGGTCTCGATAAAATTATTGACTGAAAAACACAGCAGCAGGGAGGGTGGAAACAACGAATGAGTAAGCGGCTACATAAACAAAACACGCCATAAAAAACAAAATCATAAATATCAAAAAATAAAGTAACCGAAATAAGCTAACCTGATCGGAAAAGTTTCGGGTCGGTTAGAGATTTCGGTTTTGACATAATCTCTAATTGGAAACTTTGTAGGATCTACCCTCCCTGTTGCTTGGAATCTTTATACAAGGAACAGATTTTGTACAGTTTGATGTCTCAACGCTGCTTAAATCCAGTTGTATCTCTTCAAATTGAACGAATATAGCCTAGTATGGTCACACCTGTAATCCAAGGGTTGCGGATTCTGTACACACCCAAGCCAGCCTGAGCGACTTTCTCGATGTGCCCTGTCTTCCATTCTTAGGGCATGTTAAAGCCAGTAACGTGTTAAAAGTGTTTAAAGCTAACAAAACTAAAACAAAAATCCATTATCACCTTCTAAGAGAAATCGACTATATTGTGATTGATCTGAAATGCTTGCAAGGTCTGAAGGCCTTTATAGTTCTTTACACGCGATGTACGGAACTAATGACCTGACACTGTACATGTGAAACAAAAAAGAATAGACGCATACATATTTATGGAGAGAGAGACTAACATCTTGTTAATAAGATGTAAACTCTATCATTTATTTTCATTCTTGTCAAGATATCTGGATTGAATGTATCTTAAGAGGTAGTTACGAAAGGTGGAAGCAAAATCATTTATCTCTAAGGCTCTGTCCTTTTAATGAATGAAAAGAAAATGCTTGATTTTGTCAAACAATTCTTAAGACCTCCTAAGTGTCCAGTGGTAAAGAATGTCAGTTACACTGTATCTTGATTTGTTAGATTTCAGTTACTGTTTTCTACACGAAGAGGAATATAGTTTCATTTTCATTAAATTCTTTCTGCTCTTTCTCTTAAGGGACCTCTCCTAGTTGCCATATCTATCTATCTATCTATCTATCTATCTATCTGTCCAGTGTTATCAAGATTTCATATATAACTTGCAGCAATTATGAACTTGATCTGAGTTTCTTGCTCAAAAAGTGTCGTGAAGTCAACCCATATTTTTCCCTATCGCAACCATTTCTTCTGGCAACGTGACAATTGCTATTAATAATGTTGTGTTTTCTATCAGCACCACCACCACTACAACTACTACTTGTACTTGCACATTTAACATTCGTGTTGAACTCTTTTTTGTTTCTCCTTTTATGTTTGTTGTTGCAACTGTTGCAGACATTATCGCTTATATTGCATCTGGTACTTCTTTTTACCACTGTCTGCATTCAAAGCGTTTTTACAATCATATCTGGAGCATTGCCTCATTTCGTGTTAATCAATACCATATTTCTTCAAGAAATTCATGCAGTATACCCCTGATAACCAATCTTCATTAAAATGAACATTGAATGTCAATCATTCCACAATGGACTGAATTCCTTGACAAATACTAGCAATAAGAAAGGGAATTCCATTATTGAATTTCTGACCTCGCATCTCATTGACTAATAAAAAGCGAAATAAGACAGCTCTTTTAATGAAACAACGTTAACCCATGCTATAATATCGGTATTTTAATGGCTGTTTTACTCAATTGATTTTTAACTGATGTTTTATTCAACGGATTTTTTTACGGATGTTTTGTTCAATGGATTTGATTTTTTCATGAGGACAAAATCATAGTTGTCGTTACTTATTTAAATGCTCGGTGACTATTTTGGCATATAGCAGTGGGGTATAATGTAATATTATTATTTTTTTTTTTGGTCACATTACAAAAATGTAAAATATTATACTTGCAATCCAATAAATATCTTATTACAGTAATATGAACCTGACTTAATTTTATTTGGTCCATGTTTTAAACATAAATAAACACTGAAGGGACAATGTTTGCAAGAAATATTTGATGAAATATAGTTTGATCTTTATCATTTCGCCAAATCTCCTTGCTTAATTTTTTTCTATGGTATATTGATATTCTGTTTACAACTTTCAACCACTAGCTGAGTAATGAATATTTTTTTATTTTAAAGTTTTGTATACAGAAATAGCAAAAGAACAAAACAGTAATGGAATTACATGCATGTCTGTTGACATTATATCTAACAGAGGTGTGAAAAGGATGAATATACATTGTTCAGATATTAAATAATCCTACAAAAGCAGATTTGATTTCAAGTAAGATAACTCTGTATGAGGCAAAATAAAAAACATCTATTTCACATAAATTAAAACGTCGGCATGTGAATTATAATAGGTGACACATATCGATGGACTTTTATTAGTTGAACATATTTCATTTACCGATTGTGTAGCCATTGTAATATATATTATTTGTTGAATTTTACAAAGCTTTTTGCTTCCCACTCTCTTCTATTACTTGTTTTAAGACCATAGAGTCGTAATTAATAGATAACTGTATTTCGTCCATTATATATGGTTTGCACTGAACAAAGAGACACTTGGTAGTATACAACAAGTGTATATTTTAATTTGTAATTGGAGGTTTAGGGCACCTTGTTCATAGTTTACGTTATAGGCTTATACAGTTCTATGGCAACAAAAGTCGTATACGTTCCTATGGCAACTAAAGTTATATATAATTAAAATAAAAAAGATTATACATTACAGGCAGGAATTGATTTATTCCGCAAGACAAACTTAATTTCTGTGGAAAGGAAATTGTATAGTAGGAAAGAGGGTTTGTTTAATCCGCTAGCCTTTAATATCCATATATTCTTCGTTCGATGTAAATGAACAGTTGATTACTGCAGACGTATATATAACGTGACATTTGTAGAAAAGAAGCTTAAAGGGAACAACAATAAAAGGAAATAAAGAAAAAGATAGCCTCGAAAAGTAATGTATGTATGTATGCATGTATGTATGTATGTATGTATGTATGTGTGTGCATGTATGTATGTATGTAATTTTGCATGTATGTATGTATGTATGTATGTATGTATGTATGTACGTATGTAATTGGAGATCTTAAAAAGAAAAGGTCCGCCTAGCTCAAACTTTGCAATTGATTCATAATTTCTTCTGGGATCTATTGGATCTGCCTTAACTACAACTATGGTAAAGCTGCAAGACAAATAGTTGTAGAATGTCGACGAGGAGAAGGAATAAATAAACAGTTGCTGGCTACTACTTTAATTATATGAGACTGTGATTTAGAAAACAATATGCACCGGAATGGTTATTATTTGTTATTATTTGCTCATCGTTAAGGTTTGGCAGAATAGAAGCAAATGATTAATTTTATTTGTAACTAATGTTTAACAAAGTTTGAAATCGTACTCATCGCCAGAGGAAGCAGAACACGTTATCAGATATGCAAAAACGATATCTTTTGAAGCAAATATTTTCCAAGCTTCCAGACAGCGAGTATCTGAAGATCAGTGTGGACAGTTTCAAAATGTAAAAGGTCGAATATAGATTCTAGTTTTGATCTTCACAATTTCTCTTAGAAACAGTGAATTGTTGTTTTATTATCCCTTTTCCTATTTTGTTTTAACACAGAATATAGCATATTCTTGTATAAGTGGAAAAAGTATCTAGGTTGGTATTATTCATAAGAACATGGTATATATCTTTAAAAAAAACAGTGCTCTCACACACATGAGGAAATCAAGGTTTATTTTTCTTCTGAACTTCTGAAGGCGCTTCTATATGCTAATGGACCTTTTGCTCTGCAGATTTTATTGAAAACCTAGTTGGAATTTTATCGACATTTCCCTCAACTGACCACAGTTCAATACTACTTATTGTTGTCTGCTTTGGCGATTGCTGATCGAGACCTTGAATTCATCTTGCAGATTTTCTTTGACAAACTTCTAAATCATATATCTGTGATTGAATGAAAATTATCACCATTCGCATACATGTACATATATCATAGCAGACAAAATAATCTTTGACCAGATTATAGCACTGTTAACTGGATTCGTACCATCCTTTCCTATGTCTATCCCTGCAAGGGAATACAATCCTGATCTTCCTTTTTCATATGCAGTTTTCCTGAAAGCTTGAGGAAAGAGTAACCCCATCATATGATATTGACGACAATATTGGAATCTGCTTATCTCCAAGAGTGAACGAGGTATCTTGTAGGATTTTGTCTTTTAAATTATTACACTATTGCTTTTAATAGTGTTGTATCGCAGTCTCCTCATAGTTGCAAAGTCTTGGAGGTTTCGAAGCAGCATATACATGCCATTCGATGATGATGATGATAGCAAGGTCGTGTCATCAGCTAGTAGAACACTAGGGTGCTTAAGGTACCAAAATACATTCCAGATTGACTCTAATAAAGATATTAAGTCTTTTCTCATGACATGTTTACAAGAATAGCCACACTGAAAGTGTTCTTCTGTGACCTACTCATCTGCATTGAAATCACCACAAATAATCTCACGACCTTTCTGACTGTGCTGATTGATATGGCATTTCGCATTCCATCACTTACTTATAATTCTATAACGAGGCATTAGTTGAAAGAAACCACACACAGAAAATAAATAATTTGCAAGGGCGTATACTAATTCCAATTGTAATAATTAAGTCGTTCCCGAAGTTTTGCAGATGGTAGACTGACATCGACTTTCGATAAAGAATCACAATTCCCCCAAAGCCGCAAGGATGTTTTCTTCCCCACGGACACTTCAGAATTATGTTATCCGGTTGCCAAAGCAATGAATTCTCTCTGTAAGCAACGTAGAAAGTGTAGTTGTTATATCCACATAATATCTCAATTTTGCATTAAATAGAAAATATATAATGCCTTCGCTTTTCACGTCAGTTTGTCAAAGAAAGTCGTGCAAATTATAACCAAACACTCCATCATAGGTAGGTTGCGTACACGGGATCAATTGTTTATCATAACATTCCCAGGCTAATACAAACTTGAGGCAAAACCCCCTGTTCCAAGGTTTTTGTCAAGCAGTGTTACTATAACATTAACTCGAAAGGTGTATGTTTTTTCACTCTTGTATTATTCGAATATTTATTATTTTCACTTCAGGATTATACGAATATCTGCATATTGCTTGACTTAGCTCCTCCAAACCCTACTCCACCTTAATTCCAGATAACAACCATTTTGATTATGGGTCCCTCTTCACTCCACTGAATGCCGTATGGCTGATTTGTACCTGGATTGGTTTTGTTCTAAGGATTTGTGTCACATTATGGGAATGAAGTATCTTTAGTAGCCTACAGCTGGTCTTGATCTGCTATATTTTCTTTTCATGCTCGTTCTTGTCACCTCTTTTGCATTTTCTACTGCCCGTATCAAACAATGTGCAGCAGTGATTTGGGCCATTGCTTTCAGAGATTGCAACACTTCTCAAATACGAATCTCTTCTGTGGGTAATGAATGATATTGGTTAATGAGGTACTTCTATAATATGTTTGATCTGCAACAAAATAAATTGACTCCTGATTTCGTTCGTGTGACGTGGATGCCAAACTGAGTTATATTTTCGTAGAAACGATGGATGATTTAATGCAGATAGTAAACGTAATTGGAGATTTTCAGAAGAAAATAACCGCCTAACCCAAACATTGCGAATGATAAATTATTTCTTCTGGGATCTATTGGATCTTCCTCATCTACAGTTATTGTAAAGTAGCAAGAGAAATAGTTGTAAAATGTGAACGATGGGAAGGAATAAGTAAACAGTTGTGACCAATACTTTTATTAAAGGAGACTATAATTTAGAAAATATATGCACAGGTTGCTTCATTATTGACGCGTTTGGGCCGTGATAAACGTCAAAAGCTGCAGCGCTAATTATAGAAGCATTAATTTGAGCATCGAGTAGCGGAATTTCAGAGAAAAACAAAATGGAAATTGATGACAGTCGCACTAGCGATATACGACATGCTGCTGGGGTTATGGCCGTATCAAATACTAGCACTGGGCTAAGAGATGATACAGTTGCTCTGCGTGAGGTGCTGGTGAAAAGATTAGTACTGGAGGCACACGAAAATTGCGTCAAAATAGCGTTTTCTGATACCACAAAGCAGCAATTAATGGTGGGTGGGGATGCGTTTGGAATAGGCCACGAGTCAGAAAGCTGTTGCTCCGATGATTCTGTTGCTTTTCGAAATTCAAATTGTTTCCTCTGTTCCAACTGATACCCAGCAAGACTTTTCATGAGATCTTCCCAAGCTTCGGCTCTTCGGTGGCCTTTTAATTCGTTCCTTGCCACTTGGTTGGTTGCAAACAAAGCCTTGTGCGCGTTTGACCGTATTCCATTGTTCATGGCCGTATACTTTTTTGACTTTATCGAGGATCAGCTTCCACTCCTCCTCAGATATAGCGTTGTCGCGAAGTATCTTAGATATGTGGTCTGCTATTGTGATTGTGATGAGCTTATTTTACACCAAAACGTTTATTTCATCATGCTTTTGACTTTCACTGATGGTCCTCGATTGATAAAATTTCCTGGTACAGAGATTATACCACAGATTAAAGCAGTGATCACAACGGCTATCGCAATGGTTTAACAACATCGCCATCACACATTTGAGCAGAGACATAGCCGCTAATGGGGTGTGAGCGCAATCCATCGTGTTTACTGTCTGCTTGTGCATTTTGTACAAAGCGCGCCGCAGTTCAGCATCTGCTTGAAAGAAGGTTTCAACCGTGCATATTGTTTTCAGGCAAAATCTGTTTGGTCCTGTTATTTGGGTACACGAGAGGTGTTCCATTATAACGCTATAAGTAGCGTGATATAAAAGTTACATTGATACGAAACGGGGTGAGTGTGGTTAGCTCCTCTGCTGGCACGTACCTCTAACCTGCCGCGGTGGTGTACTGGAAAGACGGAGACAATGTCAAAAATTATGGCAGTTTCCATAAATATCTTTAGATTCATAAATGGTACGATCTTTAGCACGTTTTCCAACAAGCACGCCAAAAATAACAACCAACATGCCTTCTACCCGCAATTTTGGCAATTGCTTGTTCATTTTAGCAAAGTCTTATGATGCGGCAGTTCGCTACATATTTATCCAATATGATTCAGTTTTTCCCTTCGTGATACGAGAGATAGAGGATTGAACATTCTCTGAAGAAAAGGTTATATCTGAAGGCGTTTTGCCAAGTATCACATCGGCATTGAAGTAGCAATCGTGCCTGCGACCGCCAAAGGCAGTACTTTTGGCAGTTGTGCAAAACAGTGAGAGTGCAATTGCCCCTAGCATGGTGTGCTCTAGGTGGTCCCAGTGATCCTAGTCTCTCTGATTTACGTCCTTGTTCCACCACATCGGAACCGGCGTCAACCCCTCAATTGGCGCAGGCACGCTTTCATCAGTAGTTTGTATTCCTTCTCCATGTTAACCTGTTTTGCGAGCTTCGGCAATACTACCTCCTCGCTTACATGATCATTAGGCAGCAGCAATGATTCCAGGTCCTGGTAGCTGCACCCATGACTTTATTTGCTCCTTGTTTTGCGAGTTCTAATTGCAAGGCATAATATGGCCAGAGTTGGCTAAAGCCACGACGCTTGTGTGTAACGGTGAAACATTCTCAGAGAATGGTGTCACAGGCGCGTGTCATACTTTCGTGCTAGACGGCAGAAGGGCAATGCCATTTACACATATCGAGTGCTAACGTAGAATCCAGCTCTCTGAACGGCGTTAGTTGCTAAGCGTTAAACGGCCGAAGATAAGAAGTGTTATGTTGATTCCCATCGAGAGAAGCTGGGAACATTTGGTGCGATTGTTCCTCTAATCGACGAGTCGGCAGTTAAGTACAAGAGTTTTAAGGTGAAATTCCACGTCTATCGGAAGGGCTACAAGGATGATGGCAGCGCGTATTGTTCATTTTAACTATTTAAGACCAGGGTATCGCCTCGGACATGGTACCCCGGTATAATATCAGATTTGCCATGCTCTTTTGAGTCGTTCTCTTCGATACGAAACGTGTTAAGACGTGTGCAATGTGTCAACATCATACTCTTCCCTGGCCTTCCAAAGACTACGATACCAATCATGATCTAGGTTTTTATAAATAGGGAGAGGGTGAGGAGCAACTTTGTCACGATCAAAGGAACTTTGGGTTCTTGGATAATGCCCAAGCGGCCCAATTCCGGCCTCAGAATCTCCGCTGCTTGCTCTGTTGTCCTAAGCCATGTAAACTTTGCACGGGTGTTCGAGATACTACCGTAGCTGTTGACGTGCTATGTTGCTTTGGGGTATAAGCGGCAGAACCTCCGTTAATAGTTTATACTTGTTGCACAATTCACGTGGGGGCCCCGAGTGGCCGAGTGGTCTAAAGCGCTGACCGTTACGGATCACTGCCATCTCACCTCTGTCTGCGTGAGTTCGAGTCCAGGCTCAGCTAACGTGGGTACGTGAGAAAGCCTGCCAGTAGCTTCTCGTGGGTCGGTGGTTCTTCCCAGGGTTTTCCAGGGTTCTTCCTCCACCATTAATACTGGCCGCCATGTATAGCCTATCTTGTGCTGAAAAATGGCGTTAAACCCTATAACAACAACAACAACAACAACAATTCACGTGCTTGCTGTGCATGTGCCATATACCCTATATACTTTCTCTAAATAATTTATATTTCTAGATAGGAGGCAGGAACACAGGCAACTGCTGTAATAAGAGGCTTAGATGTCAAATGGGATTTTTTAAGTGTACACTAGCATATGGTGCACGCGATCTATATAGTACTCCGTCAGAAGAGCTTTGTGTGCGCTTTCTTTATTCACGGCTTGGTTTTTAAATTACAAATAACAATGGAGTAGGTAGTTTCATGGTTGTTCGTATCTGTCGATGAAGGAAGCTGCAATCGTGAAAATAATATCAGTATGAAATGCTGGTTTTCACTTGTCACATACTTTTTGAAGTATTTCGATCCCACGCAAGGTTTATTTCCATTATCAGCTTTCCAGAATTATACACGGCTTATTTTCCTCAGAGAAATGGGTTTGTCATATTATTTGTATTGCTCCGGTCTGAAAAGATTGCAAGTTCTCAGAACGTTTACAGTTCTTTTCTCACGATGCGCTTTTCTAATGCCCTAACAGCTCTGTATATATATATATATATATATATATATATATATATATATATATATATATATATATTACTGGAAACGCCGCCTTAGAACATTGAAACCAAGCGGTTTAAGCCAAGAAGACTCGAAAAAGACAGCCATGCACAAATGAAATTATTTTTTGCAGCCGACACATTTTCTTTTAAGTAATTCTCTAAATTTGCTTAAAAACCTATAATTACTTACTATGACAATGAAATATTCGGGATATAATTTGCGCTTACATAAATTTACATAAACAACATATGTTGTTATGGCTCGTCGATTTCCAGGTCAATAAAAGTATTTTCAAGCATCCGCAACAAGTTGAAATAAACTAGTTGAAACATAGTAAATTTAAAGGTTTATTTCCTGTAGAAACAGCCATGTAAAGTTTTGCAAACACAATCGTTTTTGTGCTTTATTTGTTTGTCTTGTCTATGTTTTGTACTTGCCTTTGATAAAGACTCATTAACAGTCGAAAGCGCTCAGGCTAGTTAAATACTAGTTTTGCACTATTCGTTGTCAGTTTATTGCATATATATATATATATATATATATATATATATATATATATATATATATATATATATATATATATATATATATATATATATATATATATATATATGGGCTGCCTGATGAGCGCCTCCCAAAGAGACTGTTCTATGGGGAACTCGCTGAAAGCAAGCGTTCCCGAGGAGGCCAAAAGAAACGGTTCAAGGACACGCTTAAAGCCTCCATGAAGTCCTGTGGCATTGACCCAGACAGCTGGGAGCATCTTGCCGAAGACCGCGCTGCCTGGCGTCACCAGATCAACTTAGGCGCAGCTGCATTTGAGGAGCACCGGATCAACGAGGCCAAGCAGAAACGCCAGCAGAGGAAGAGCAGAGCCAGCGCCGACCTTCAGTCCATCCAGCCCCCGGCAATTCCCTATCCTCAGTTCCCTAGACTCTTCAGAGCGCAGATTGGCCTCACCAGCCATCTGCACACTCACAGACCAGCCCAGATCTGAAGTCATGGTCGTCTTCGAGACCGAAGGACGATCATCATCTTATATATATATATATATATATATATATATATATATATATATATATATATATATATATATATATATACTATATATATATATATATATATATATAAAACAAGGTAGGAGTTAGGTAACGTGGATTCAAAAGTAAGTATTGACACTTGTAATATTTTTTATGGAATATAGTCGAATGTAAAAATGAAACATTTCTATAGTCTAAAAGTGAAATAGTGTCAGAGATTCACAAAGATTAAAATCACATGAGTTATTTTGCAGAAATTGATCAAACTGAAACGATTTAGGCATGAAAGCAATTCATTCCCCGAATTCCTGTACCTTATTTTAAGCAGGTCTGAAATAACAGACTTAATAGACTTAATAGTTTAAATGCAAGACTGAGACAAGGTCTGTCTAAAGTGGATTTTTACTTACTTAGGGTTGCGAGCTTTGATCCGTATAACATGTTGTTTATATATAGGCGTGTCGTAATGCAAGCAGACGTTGAATCAGCTACAGTTAATATACGATATTATTTACTCCCATCAAGGAGTGTTTGAATAAAATTATGCCTTAAACGGGATTATTTGTAATTTATTCTCTGCCGTAAAAATATCTTCACCGGTCCGTTGTTTTTGTCCAATCATGACACAGACTGCTGTAATGTTCAAAATGCATCCAAATGAACATTTGAACCTATAATGTCTTCTAATTAACCATCAATGGACTATTTTGGTTATAAAGGATCTTATTAAAGGATTTCGGTTCTCATGAAGTCAAGTAAGCAAATATTATGGAGAGATTGTTGAATAATAATGAAGAGCTTGAGTCTTTCCAACAGTCTTCTGTATGATGACAAGGCGTCTATGCATTTATAAAGGTAGTACTATGTCTATGCATTTATAAAGGTATTGAGGTGTCTATGCATTTATAAAGGTAGTACTATGTCTATGCATTTATAAAGGTATTGCGGTGTCTATGCGTTTATAAAGGTAGTACTATGTATTTGCATTTATAAAAGTATTGCGGCGTCTATGCATTTATAAAGGTAGTACTATGTCTATGCATTTATAAGGGTAGTACTATGTCTATGCATTTATAAAGGTATTGCGGTGTTTATGCATTTATAAAGGTAGTACTATGTCTTTGTATTTATAAAAGTATTGCGGCGTCTATGCATTTATAAAGGTAGTACTATGTCTATGCATTTATAAAGGTATTGCGGTGTCTATGCATTTATAAAGATAGTACTATGTCTATGCATTTATAAGGGTAGTACTATGTCTATGCATTTATAAAGGTATTGTGGTGTCTATCATTTATAAAGGTATTACTATATCTATGCATTTATAAAGGTATTGCGGTGTCTATGCATTTATAAAGGTATTACTATGTCTATGCATTTATAAAGGTATTGCGGTGTCTATGCATTTATAAAGGTAGTACTATGTCTATGCATTTATAAAGGTATTGCGGTATCTATGCATTTATAAAGGTAGTACTATATCTATGCATTTATAAAGGTATTGCGGTGTCTATGCATTTATAAAGGTAGTACTATGTCTATGCATTTATAAAGGTATTGCGGTGTCTATGCATTTATAAAGGTAGTACTATGTCTATGCATTTATAAAGGTATTGCGGTGTCTATGCATTTATAAAAGTATTGCGGTGTCTATGCATTAATAAAGGTATTACTTTGTTTATGCATTTATAAAGGTAGTATTATGTCTATATATATATATATATATATATAT
>JAECUM010027422.1:0-12231 GCA_016617855.1 Megalonaias nervosa
TATATATATATATATATATATATATATATATATATATATATATATATATATTAGGCATTGCAACTGAATAGAGTGAGTTACTTTCTTTAGGTCTCTCTTTGGACATTAAAGTCCATCTTACTTACAAAGTTGAGGGAAAACGCTCAGAAGAATTTTTATGTGAAAGGTAAGCTTATGTTGAACAAACGATATTTCGATCCTCATTAAATTGTTAATGATTTTATGTCCATGAAAGATCGCTCCGGTAGCCTGGTGGTTAGAGGGATGTCGCTGGTTCGAACCTCGGCCGAGTCATACCAAAGACTTATAGAAATGGTACTAAAAGCTAACATTTACTTATATTGGTGCTAATTGAGAAGTTAGTGTTAGGACTGGCCGGCCTGGTGTCAGGATAATGTGACTGGGTGGGACATCATGCTACATGTCTGCGGCATGATGCCTCAGAGCTAGACATCAATATTAACTGTCACACTGCAGACATTGTAGCGATATGACTGAAACATTGTTAAAGCTACGTTAAAAATCTGAATCACACACACACACACACACACGCGCGCGCGCACAAACACACACACACACACACACACACACACACCCACACACACAAGTACACACACATTTCCATGAAAATATATCTTTCGCATTATTATTTGTTTGGGGGGGAGTGGGGTAAATACTTTGTATGAAGGTCTTGTGCATTTATTTTTAATGTTGTACCTATCAGGATAAAATATAGTAATGATTTTATG
Source organism: Megalonaias nervosa (assembly GCA_016617855.1). Classification (NCBI taxonomy): domain Eukaryota; kingdom Metazoa; phylum Mollusca; class Bivalvia; order Unionida; family Unionidae; genus Megalonaias; species Megalonaias nervosa. Next base: position 750 of record JAECUM010027422.1, read on the forward strand.
TCCATGATATATCTCAGTGATTTTACGTCCATGGTATGTCTCAGTGATTTTATGTCCGTGATATATCTCAGTGATTTTATGTCCATGGTATATCTCAGTGATTTTACGTCCATAGTATATCACAGTGATTTTATGTCTATGGTGTATCAGTGATTTTACGTCCATGATATATCTCAGTGATTTTGTGTCCATGGTATATCTCAGTGATTTTATGTCCATGGTATATCTCGGTGACCTTATTTCCATGGTATATCTTAGTGATTTTATGTCCATGGTATATCTCAGTGATTTTATATCCATGATATATCTCAGTGATTTTATGCCCATAGTATATCTCGGTGATTTTATGTCCATGGTATATCTCAGTGATTTTATGTCCATGGTATATCAGTGATTTTGCGTTCATGATATATCTCAGTGACTTTATGTCCATGGTATATTAGTGATTTTACGTCTGTGGTATGTCTCAGTGATTTTACGTTCATTGTATATCTCAGTGATTTTATACCCATGGTATATCTCATTGACAAGGTTTCTTTATTTAATACTTTGAATGAAGACCTTCTGCCCGGCCGTTATTTCCAGTGTTGTACTTATATGAATATTTATTTTTTCTTGAATTCATAGTGTGCTGCTACTTTACAATTGCTACAGACGATTCAGCAGTAAACACAATTTCAAAAGAAATGCAAGTTGGAAAGACGCATGTTTCTTGTTGAGGTAATAATGACAAAATTTAAATCGTGAGACGTTCTTTACGTTACGTATAACAAATTAGATACCATTCCATGAAGAAGAAGAAGAAAAAAAAAAAGATAATGAAACGTTAGCCGAGATATCTTTGATTAGTGGCTGCGCACTTGTACATGAATTGCTGTAGTTTTAAAAATTCAAAAGCCACAATTCATACATGTGTGTTTGTATTGATTTGTTTGCTTTTCAAAATAAAAGTTATATATTTTTCAATCTAAAAGTCTACACTAGATTATGTGATGCATTTAAACAGGGCTTCCAACTTTAATATTTGAACAGGGCTTGCAACTTTAATCCTCTCTTCTCTTTTGCTTTTCACTATTCATGATCCTGGGTCTGATTCTAAAGTAGAACAATCTTGTTGGATATCTTCACATCCCAGGACAAGGCATTAGGCTCGAATCAGAACGGGAATTTAGCTACCGTATATACTCTCGTTCAGTTTCGGTCCAACTGAAAGCAACATAAATTCTGATCTGCCGTTACATAATTACTTGGCAAATCTTGGTAATGTTACATGTTCGACTGATCGTAACAAACTGCACAGACCCACATTGGCCGGCACAATATGTGGTGTCAGATCTGGGCCTGTGCAGTCTGCAGTTTGGTCCAGCTTGCAGGAGAGAATAATTGGTATTTCATCATGCTATTGATCAGTCTTTATTCGACGTCTGTTCAAAGTCGATTATCGTGCAAACATTTCACTGGATGGATGATGAGATTTCGATTTGAAAATATCACTAGCAATATTTGATTAAAGTTGGAGTAGGTCTAACAAATCTGCCAGTAATCCTTAAAATGCCCGATTTGTTTTCTAAGTCTGCGAAATATCAGTGTTGGTGGTCCAGTAATGCGACCACTTCAAGCGATAGATTTTCAAGTGAATCAGTAGTTGGTGAATTTGGGATGGACATTGGTCTTTGTGACTTCGTAAACCTTCATAATGGAGGATATAAAAACCCACTCTTGTCTTTGCTTTGAGTAGGATTTTAGCTCACCTGGTCTAAAGCCAAGAGATCATATAGTATTGTCCTCCATCTTCCGTACGTATGTGATATTTACAACTTCAGCTCATAAAACGCTTGACCAGTTTGCATATGAATTTAAAAAAGAGAATTATAGCATCAAAGGCTTTCAGATTTGTTTAGTGGATGCCAGAACATCATCCAATATATCTGCAGTTACTAAAGATAGAAGAACAACAGTACTGACCACCTCTTATAAACCACTGACCAGAACTTGACCCAAGTTTATAGAAATCATCCTGGCATGAAGTATTGTCACATTTATTCAGATTATCCGATCCGCCACCACGGTGGATGCTGTTACTGAAAATAGAACATTTTCAAACCAGTTTCTCACAGAAACCGTTCAGCAGACTATGAACAAATCGGAAAGAAAGCATCGTGACATAGATCGCTTTATGACTTTTATAAGTTAACGCCCATCAGCCATCAAGTATGGCCTCCGTTACTAAAAATAATAAACCTTTTGGCGACTTCTTCTCAATTAGCGCTCCAAAGAATTTGACCAATTTTGACAGAAATCACCCGGGCATAGATGATTGTCACATTTGGACAAACGACGGCGATACTCCGCCAAACAGTAAAACGGCTTCTTAAAGAACGCTCACCATAGTGTGAACAAAATTCACAGAAAGAATCGTTGGCATAGGGTACTTTTGATTTTTTACAAATCTGCCGATCCAGTGGCTATCAAATAAGAATGCCGTTACTAAAATTAGAAAAATATTTCTACGACTTATTCTCCAAACGTTCTCAAGAGAATATGACCAAATTTGGCAGAAAACATCTTGGCAAATAGCCCATTTGGTTGTTATGAAGACGCTGTTGCCGGGGATGTGATAATTAACCAACCAAACAATTAGCTATAATTAGTTTGTTTGTTGGAAGCCCCGCCAATTAAAATCGCACATTTAAAAAAATGATAGTGGACACGTACACCGTAGTCTAAGCTAATAAAATCCGACGTAGCTTTAAACGATCCAGCGGAGACCTCTACAAACACAAGTATTATGCTTATCTACAACACTACACACACAAATTATCCTACACATACTTGTCTCACATGCAACAACCAAATAATTTAGCTACATACAATGCCATCAGAATTTGTGAAATAGATGTTAATAAAATATATGTTATAAATGGAAGAAGAAAGGGATGGTTCGTGTGAGTCGTGAGGGTATCATCATATGTCCAATACTTATTCTCATTACCTTTTACTGTATCACTGCGCACATTAACTTCAGTCGTCGGTTAGGCGTCCGTCGTGGCCTAGTTGTTTGCCATCTGCAGTAACCAAACTTTGTCGACTGCATGCACTTCGAGTAAAGAATAATCCTATTGACTTCATGGTCAAAAGAATAAAGGTAAAGTTCACTGACTGAAAGAAAGAAAAGTGGTTTCCACATAATAACTATTGTTGACAGTCATCTGAATTGTCAAATTTTGTGGATAGAACGCGTTTTGGTTAGGGAAGAACCCTGTCTAAGTTAGGGGTTACAATATTTCAAGGATTTCAAGGTTCCTGTGTCTAAAGAAGACAAATAAGTTCCGTAATACAATTATAGTTCTTCACATCTTGGATCTTCAGACTTTGTGGGTGTCTTGCATTCACTTAGAGTAAGGATTGGCCCCGTTGGTTTCGAGGTCAAAAGATCAACTATCAGGGTCACTGTGACTAAAAGAAGAAAATGGTTGCTGCACAATAGCTTGAATTCTCCACCATCTACAGGTAGGAAGAAGTGTATCGAAGTCAAAAGGTCAAGATCACCGCGAACGCAAGGTTGAAATAGCCTCTGCACAACGACATTAGTTTTACGTCATTTACCGAAACCAACAAAATAGATTGTTGGCAGTTATTGTATGGAAGAAGCCTTTCGATTTGGGGGTCAAAGGGTAAATCAATCAATCAATCAATCAGTCTGTGCTTATAAATCATATCAGTCAAAATAAACAGACGTTTTTGTCGGCATGTCTCGAATAATGCTAACCTTTGATCCTAATCAACACTTATTTATCTTATTTAAAGAGTTTCACTTAACATATACAGTATGCGAATGCATTCGGAAAAATGAGAGTGAATACGATCCTGTTTAAAGCTAAGAACATAAAAATGGACAATCTGTAGTATTTTTTTCACCTTTAAAATTGAACAGTATTTTATCTTTCACCTTTAAAAATGAGTTTTATCTTTCATCTTTAAAAATAAGTTTTATCTTTCACCTTTAAACAGTGTTTTATTTTTCACCTTAAAAAATGGATAGTGTTTTATATTTCGAGGTAACTCTTAACAATTCCATACTGTCTTGTTATAATTTAGAGAAACAGAGACATGTCTCCTGTAAAACTTCTCATTGTAAAGAAAAAACCTTTAAAGATCCAATAGGCAACTATTTGGACTTCTCTCTCTCTCTCTCTCTCTCTCTCTCGCTCTCTCTCTCACACACACACACACACACACACACACACACACACACACACACATATGAATCAATATAATGGTGGATAAAACTCAGTATCTGAAGCAACACAGCCTTTGATGACCAACGCAAACATAGTATAATAACAAACTATGTGCTAATCTCCACTGAAGGTGTGTGTGTAATGTATGCCTGGCTAATGCAGCTAATCAGCCTGCTACAATCCCTGAGGGAAAAAATGTGACATGCATTCATGAGTCCAGAGAAACGCGACCCGTCATAGAAATCGACATATGTGCGATAACTATATAAATGTCGAGTGAAAATGCCTTGATCGTAATGAAACTGAGATTATTTATATTGCAATTAATACTGCAATTAATATTGATAATCTCAACATATATACTGCTCTGCATATCTAACAGAAGTTTATCTGAACCATAAACAAAAGTGGAGAGAGAGAGAGAGAGAGAGAGAGTGAGAGTGAGAACAAGAGGTCGTTTAAAGTGTGTGCATGTGGGGGAGACCCCCCACCCACCCCCCCACCCCCGATCCAGCAATGTTGCAATTTTGACTTTGTCTTCTTCGCTGCCATGTGAACAAAATGTTCTAAGTCAATTTTTTTTTTTTCATGGTCGGTGGGATTCCTGCGATTTTTCCGTGTTATTCCTCCACCAATGTACTGCTGCCATCTATAGCCTATCATCTGCTGAAAAATGGTATTAAACCCAAAACCACAATATCCGAGGTTTATTCTCAGCTTGATGGAAAGGAGATGGCGGTCCAAATATTATGACTGTTGTCTTACGCCAGGTGATGTCAGAATAGCGTTTAGATTGGCGACTCACTACTTTGACTGTTTATCTGACGTAATCATATGCATCGTGTCACGGTTGTCTGCTATTATTATATCGCATTCATTTCGGTATTTAACACAGTTTTGCTGCATATAAAACTCAGGTCCAAGTTTATATTGAGGGTTTCAGTAGAAACCAAATTTACCTTCTCTATAAATATAGAAATATTTTTAATGTGCATTGGGCGCCATTTGGTTTATAACCCACGCAGTGTATCCAAGAATGTGAGAAAAACAATTCTTCATTATGCAACGGTGATGGATCAGAAAATTCCAATTTGATTTACAACAAAACATTCTCCTTAACTCTCCCTTTCTTGTCACTTTGCGTCGAATGTTACACTGGGGGACAGCTAGGGCAAATTTCTGGCTCAAACAAGTTCCTTCATGTTTTACGGTCCGAAAAATTGTGACATACATTTACCTTTTGTGATTATTAATAAGGAAAATTGCAAAAGCAATCCGATTTATACATTCTTTGTTCTGTAGCAACATTATTTGTCTATCATATCATATTACGCTGGGTGCACATACCTGACGATGCATGAAAACCAACTAGTATTCATTTAAGAGTAATCTTTTTGTAGAATTGTAACTATATATACATTTTTTTCATTTTATCTTGTACTTTCTGCTGTCGATATTTTAATTATATATCTTTCTAAAGTTTTGTGCAGTTCTTTATATTTACACTTTAGAACTTTACATTTTTATCGGTACCATGTAGCCATTATTGTGCTGACATGTTATTCAACCCTAACACAGGCATAAGAGAAATCTAAGATGAGAATATCAGTTTGCTCATCCCAATAATTGAACAGCAAACACTTCTACAAAGAAAAAAGTCCGATCATACAACCATTGGTCAGTATATGACGTTTTTACTTACAAGTTACATTCGTAAACTCTCTCTCTCTCTCTCTCTCTCTCAAAAATTTTTAATAACCTGATATTGCTATTCCCTTGTCGTCATTGTTTGTAATCAACTAATCAGCATTCAGGCAAAATTTCATTTATTTTGCATACTTTTGACAGGTTAATATATTCTCAAACTATGAAAGGGATGTTAGATACAGTTTTAGTAGAATGTTTCTTATTGTGCAAAGAAATACTGGAAATTTGTAGACGTGTTTGTAAGTTACTTCCCTTGTACGTCACGCTGTAACTAGGAGACAGCTACGGTACATTGTTCTGATGATTTCATCGATCTCCCTCGCAAGAGTGCATACTTTCCGTAGGCTGGTGAGAATTAGCCTTACGCCTACATAATTGTAACTCGTAACTTTAGTCAATCAGATCTTAGCTTGCTGTGTATTGCAATTTGAGTGACGTGGCCAGAAGGAAGTCAGTATATTCATAATCTGGAGCGTTTCAGTATGGATCCAACTCGAGTGCACTGGTTCAAGTTTACGTAATATGAATAGTCTCGTGCGTAGTTTTGAGTATCAGTCCATATGGTCGAACTGTATTAAGGACCACGATATCGTGTTAATCCTTTTCTCCTTCAAGATAGAAAATATTCTACCCATTTTATGCAAATAAGTTATTCACCATGGACTAAATTCATGGAACAAATCTGTCTGCAGACCTGGCTCGGTGTAAGGTAAGTCTCACGATGTGCGAGTGTCCAACCACTCTACACATTCACATTTATAATATGCTAACATATATCGTATACACGCATGACTGTTCTTTTGATATGTGTAGCTATATTTAGTATATTTATGCACGATTTAGGTAGAACGTATATGAGTAATTCAACACAATTACTGTTACAATCTTGTGCAAAGTTATGTGGAGCATCCGATAGTTTTACTTATTATGTGTTTTACAGGCATCAGGAATTATATTAGGTACGTCGGTATTTTGGAGATAGGTTGAAAGCTTTAAGGGGACAATGTTGTAATGATTTAACAGACATGCCAAAACATATTAGTAGTATGGGTATTTATTCACGGCATTGCAGTACATGCAGACTAAGACAGATGGTCAGATGCAAAGGTATCGGACATGTGTGACAGATTTAAAGGTGTCGGACAGGTGTGACAGATGCAAATGTATCGGATGGATGTGACAAATGTAAAGTGTCGAACAAGTATGACAGATGTGCAACTGTAAATGTGTCTATATCGGACAGGTGTGAAAGATGCAATTGTGTCGGACATGTGTGAAAGATGCAATTGTATCGGACAGGTGTGAAAGACGCAAAAGTATCGGACATGTATGACAGATGTGCAACTGTAAATGTGTATCGGACAGGTGCGACAAATTTGAAAATGCAAGTTTGGTTAAAAATATAACTGGATTATATGTTATTCTTCTCCATTAAGGCATACATATATTCAGCAAGTGTAGTTCGTTCTTTTTTTTTTTTTTACACCCACGTTCTTTCCCCAGAATAAACTGTAAAGAGTGTTTTTGATGAAGTAGTAGGGTTCTGTTTTTGGCAACGACCAGACCCCTGTGACAGTCATGTAGACTCTAAATAATGTAAACAGATCGTAACACGGATGGCTAATAAATCCTTTCAGATGCATTTATTGTATTTGTTAATCATCAAATAATGCGTTATTTACTGTTTACTTTATGTATTGCTTTTTGAAAATTAAGCGGATAAATAAATGTTAAAGATAACAACCAAACTACATGATACTAGGATGCGCTCATACTTGATGTGTTAGATGGAAGGCACAAGATGTTATATCGCAAGTCCGTAAGAGGTATTAATCGGTACAAAATTGTATCCCTACAGGAAGTCCTATTCTAGAAATGTTGAAATGTCAGTCACTATATATGTTACAAAGATGAGTTTGCTAATCCCTTTATGGATAGATTCGCATCAAGTCTACGTTAAGATAGTCACTTGTAAAGATGGCCTTTTCTCAGAATCAAATATGAATTTGGAATTTAAAGACCTGGTTTAAATAAATACTGGAGAGGAATTTATTTTTCATTAGTTAACGATGTAAGACTGCATTGCAGTAGCTTTGCTTCCAAAGTATAATGACTTGGCTGGAACAGTAATATGTAAGTCACCCTCACTAATCAAAATAATTTTTAATTAGTACACAAAATGTAGGGAAATTATGATTAGGGTCAATAAAAATGTCACTTTGAAAAATATGAACTGCAAAACGGCTTTTCAGAGGACTGGATTGTATTGTAGTCTAGACGATAAACTTGATTGCCTAGCACACATGGTTATATAATTAAAATGTGCATTGAGTTCGATAACCATCCAGGCCAGCCCGGATCGGCTACCTCGGTGTGTCCTGGGAAAGACACTTACCTTACTCAGCATGATATAGTCCAGTGGTTCCAAAAGTGGGCGGTACCGCCCCTTGGGTCGGTGAAATTACCGAGGGGTGGTTGTGCGCTAATGCTGAATAATGCTTGTTACAGGGTATGGTAGGGGATTCTGAGGATAACCAAGGGGGCGGTGGCACGAAAAAGTGTGCGAACCACTGATATAGTCAATAATATCTTACAAGTGCCGTTTAAACCAGCAAAGACAAGCTCTGGCGTCATAAAGGGAACTCCAAACGTCCAGTATATATTTTTTGGCTGCTGTTTGATCGTAACTATCTTGGTCATTAAAGTTTCAGATTGGGGAACTCACTGATTTTAACTCTTTTGATAATTAAATTTTGAGATTGGTGATCTCGTTGATCGTAACTATCTTGATCATTAAAGTTTCAGATTGGTGATCTTGTTGATCGTAACTGTCCTAATTATTAAAGTTTCGGACTAAGGAACTGATAGATCCAGTAAGGAAGATCAAGAGTTTATTGATGCTTTTCATTGCGCGTGATATATTAGTGTTTCTTCTTCTTCTTCTTCTTCTTCTTCTTCTTCTTCTTCTCCTTCTTCTTCTTCTTCTTCTTCATGTGCATATTTAGGGTTTGGGTGGTCGAGTGGTCTAGTGCGCTTGCTTTGACCGATCACTGCCATCTCACCTCTGTCGGCGTGAGTTCGAGTCTCGGGCTTGGTCAGTGCGGGTATATGAGAAAGCTTGCCAGTAGTTTCCCGTGGGTCGGTGTTTCTTTACTGGGATTTCCCGGGTTCTTCCTCCACCAGTTATACTGGCGGCCATGTATATCCTATCTTGCGGTGAAAAAAGGCGTTCGACATAAAACAACAGCATCTAGTGTCCCGATTCTTATTTTTCAGGATCTGAACACAATACGTTAATAACTGATAAATATTAAACGGCGAAGTTGCGTCGTGGTAATGTATATGTGATACAAGGTCAACTACATACACTTGTATTGTCATATAAATACACTCATTTTGGGACAGACCATTCATTTTGATAAGTGTGGGGCCTGGGATTTTGTTTTAAAAAATTGCACCTCTTGAATAGCTTGAAAAAAATTCTAGCTCTGAGTTATAACAACAAAGCCCCCCCCCCCCCCCAATTAATGGTCCGTCCCATTTTTTACTGATGCTCTCAAAGATATCTGAGTTGTGTAAGGTTATGTTGCGAGTGTGTGAAGCAGACAACGGTAGTTTTGGAACTTCCAGGACCTCAGAATTTGACTTGATTCACTTGAAATTAGAGGTTTCGGTCTTCATACAATCCACATGCATTACGTTCTGTGCTGTAGAGTATACTATGGCTGACTACCGTTTGGTACGTTGATGGCATGTTCATTTTAAACACCCCAAGTGTTAGGCATTCCCCCACCCCCACGTTGTAAAGGATCGGACATGCCCACTGGGATATCAGTTGACTTTCCGGGCGGTGGGTGTGGAGGGCCATACGCTTTCAGGGGCTTCCAAGCACTTACAAAGCCAAATTACCGTTGAGAGATTTAGCCAAACCAACCCTGAAAGTTTTCGGAGAATATATATAACCTGATTGATTTGTAAACAACATGTTACAATATACATAGCTAACATTTGTCAATGATTGTCGATTATATATTAAGATAATTTTCCCTTGTAAGTAAGCATGTTTACTTGGCATTTTGACCTTGGGAATTTCTACAAGTGATCCTGTTTATGAATTTGATGGGAAAATTATCCTCATCCTGGTTCTGTTATTGTGTTACATTTTATATTGTGGTTGTGTAGATTAGACTTACTAATCCCTTTCTTAATATCTGGAGTGTAATCAGTCAGTTAGTTTTGTTCTGTTTCAATTTGAGAGGATTTATTTATGTAAATTATTCATTGGAATAACAAAGTGCTCTTTTAATTTAGGACTAATTCACTATTTTAGGATTATTGTAATTTCATTCAAAGACATTACTTTGATACTTCAAGACTGATAGCACATCAACACTATTCCAGGTTATTAATGCTTAAGCACTTTCAAGATTGAAATTCATTGGAACACCACTGAAAATTCATTGGAACATCATTTGAACAAAACTGAAAATTCGTTGGAACACCAATGAAAATTCATTGGAACATCATTTGAACAAAACTGAAAATTCGTTGGAACACCAATGAAAATTCATCGGAACATCACTAAAAATTCATTGGAACGCCACTGAAAATCCATTGGAACACCACTGAAAATGCATTTAGAATGGTCTATACTTTGGGCATGTGACATAACTTTGAGGACTGTTTGGGATTTAATTTAGGTTCTAAGTGAAAAAGTTCTAAGTGAATCAAAGTTCGAATCCCGACGAAGTTCCAAGAGGGAAGGCGATGACGTCTTCTATAACCTGTTTTGTGTTGTCGTTTCAACAGTTCCTTGTTGAATCACCAAGAATAATATTCCGGCTTTAAAATTCCGAATAATTTTCAGCAAATGTCTTTGTCCAAGAATTCTGATGAGCACAAGTATTTTCCAGGGTAAATAAATTATTTTAAATAAAAAATTCAATTCAAACTGGCAACAACAGGAATAATACCATTGAGCCCGAAGGTATGAATTGCTACTGACCAAAATCACTATGATACGTCAGTTTTAAACCCTTAACTGAAACGCAAAACGAATCACCTGATAGGTCACGTGATCACTTCCTTTCAAGCGACGTAGTAACATTATATGCCAGCTGTCACGTCTGCCATGGATGAATTCGATTGTACTGAACGAATGTTACTAAAAGATTCAATAATAAAAAACAATTTAAAAAACGTTGTTTACTATAGAGCTGAAACTGGCTCCAAATGTAGGTCAGCAAAAGATACAAAGTTTCAAACTGCTGCCTGTTTATCAGATTTAACAGAACTGAACTGAATTTTCTGGAAAAATGTCAAATCCAGTGAATAAAGTTATCATTACAATAACATATAATGAAATAAAAATAAAATAAAAAGAAATTTAAAACTAACACACAAGTAATTAAATTACATACACGTAACAACATAGATACATATTCGTGTTAGCTTAGTGACATACATATATGCATGCATAAATACATACATACGTACCTACGTACGTACATAATGTGTGTGTGTGTGTGTGTGTG
>JAECUM010027423.1:0-41729 GCA_016617855.1 Megalonaias nervosa
CCTTAAATGTATCAAAAAATATATCGCTTACTTAAACAAACGCTCTAATTCGATTTTGCTAGTGTATTTACCTATAGAAACGATACGAAGATGCAATTTTATTAATAGTGATATAGCCTTTTCCAATACGCATCTTAAAAGTTCATCGCGATTAATCCATAATTAAGTTCTTTAAGAAAGAAAGATTCCTGATGAGGTTAAAACTGTGTCAAAATGTGACGGGGTGGGGTGGGTGACTGGTGAGGTCTTTAATAATAATAATAATAATAATAATAATAATAATAATAATAATGATGATGATGATGATGATGATAATAATAATTTTATTATTATTATTATTATTATTATTATTATTATTATTATTATTATTATTATTATTATTATTAACAACGTAGCAATAAAATTTTAAACAATAAATGGCTACTATCACAATAACGAAAACGAAATCAATGACTTTGAATCCAAGCATTACAGTATATTGAAAGTTTCACATTCGTATTATCTATAATGGGGTGGAATTCGCTTTCAATGAACTTATATTAAACTTGAGAACAAGTATATGCAGCTGTCGGGTTGACAAGGCAATATATAGCTGACTAATTAGTTGTATAGCTAGACAGATAGGCAGATAGATAGGCAGATAGGTAGGTAGACCAACAAGTTGTTCTCCGCATTTTTTTTCTGATATCATTGGTGACCATCAGTCATGTCAAATGGCGGAGAGCAACTTGCGGGTCTAATAGGTGTATAGGCAGGTAGATAGATAGGTAATCAAATTTAAAGTAAAGGTTCACATGACAGGCCCCATACTACTTACAAGTACACAGTTCCATTCTCAGCTCTTATAAAATCCAATGTATAGCACCTTTTTTTCAACTGAAACAACAAAAATCGTACACCATTAATAAATCTCGACAACTTGAGACATGTCCCAAAAATGCCTAGTTCCCGCCCTTATCCTAAGATTTGGACCAGTGGCGGGTCTAAGTTCAGGTTTCTTAGCCAAGAGATGCCGACATTCCCGACTTTATTTTCTTGGAGCTTTTTAATTTTGATTCATGGACATCTCAATAGTCGTAATCTCCGGGCTTTAAGAGGAGAAACGTCAACCGCTCCAATTATTGATGTTGAGAGCAAATCCAATTCAATTTTTCTTGTGTTCTAGACATTTTGAAGGATTAATATCCAAAGAAAATTCCACCAACCACGATCAGTCCTGTTTTAGTGGTGTCAGTTTGTTCCGTTCCCACGGAGGTAATGATTTCACAACTGTTTTCTCACCTGTTCTGTTCCGTGTAAAACGTTAGCTTTAAATATGAATCATTTATTTTAATTCCAACGGCATGCTTGTTTATGGGATAAAGTTTCGTTTCTCCAGCTCTATCGGACTATCACGGGAGAGGAAACATTCATTAAAGCTAGAAGTACTTGTCACTGATACGTTATGGGGATAATTTAGTGTGCATATGCCGTAAAAAGCTATACTTATCCTCAGTCCACGATATTGAATGCGTGTATTAATTTAAAAAATTTTATTCGACACTATCCAGCAACCCTGACTAACTTTAGGCCTGTTTAATCCTATGTCTTTGGATGATTTATCAACCCTCGGAAAAAAATGGAGACATAAGCCAGCCTTTCTAATATACCTATATCAGAGGATAGAAATATAAATCAATTAAGCGTCATTCAGACATACTTATTTAATAAATATACAATACATGTGTATTAATGTATATACAGACAGTTCAGTGTCCGAAAGATATAAACCGTATTTCTCCATTCTTTCATCAGACTGGCATTTTTAGGGTGAAGAACAGAAAATTATCATATTATTCCAATATGTCGATCTGCTTACGGTATTACATTCAGGTTTTCCAAAAAATGAAATCAAAACTATACAAATCCCTTTTTCAGCTTTAAGTTTACATGCTGTTTCCACTGTACGGATTAACGAGTGTATGGATAGAGGAATAGGTCCATACTAATAAGGAGTATATTTACACAGTTCAAGCAGATTATAAAGTTATACCTCACGCTTGTTTTTACTGGGAATTAAATTTAAGAATGGAGATCCCATATATAAATGAAATTATAGAGCTCAGCTCACGAGGAATTGGAAACCGGGCTCGAGGGGTAGTTTATATTACTTCACCCTCTAAAATAATTTCGGTTAATAAGGACTCGAATTATCACGTGATTAGTCTCGTTTTTGCTTCTTTTGCTTTTTTAAGAAAAAAAGAACATGTACACGATAAAATTAAGCTCGTAGATATAAACAATGTGATGCATTGATATTGTTCTGGCAAGCGGTTTATGAGTCAAGGCCTTGAGAATATTTATACTGAATAACGAGTCATAATGAGTTATGTTTCAAGGCTTTGAGAATAGTTATCCTGAATGATGAGTCATGATGAGTTATGTGTCAAGGCCTTGCGAAAATTTATACTGAAGGATGAGTCATAGCGAGTTATGAGTCAATGCTTTGAGAATATTTATATAGAAGGATGAGTCATGGCGCGTTAGATTAAAAATTATAGTAACATCTACTAAAAAGGTGTGCTTCTATTGCGCATTGTATTTTCACATCCCGTTTCTATAAAGCGTTTGCCATTTTTTAATCATGTTTTAAATATAACTGATTGCATTTGTTATTATCTACATCATACAAGGTAAGCTGACTTAGCCAAATATAAGGATATTAAAAATAAACGCATAATGTATGTAATGTATCGATCTTGTATTAAATCTTTTAATGAACGATGAGGTGAGAACATCTGATCAGTAATGGATCTAAAAATATCGGGGTAGGGGGAAGGAGAGGGTGGCGTAAAAAAACAAACAAGTTGGAGGAGAACACAGGTGGGATCAATGGACAAAGGACCCGGAAGCTCCAGCATTTTTTAAGGGCTTCCATGGCATAATTTTAACTATTTAACTGTAAAGAAAACTTTGTCTCGGAACGTTCCGATTGTTTCGCGCTCATTCTCAGGTTACAAAAGGGGGGAGGGGGCATGGATCAGCTCCTGCTGGCAGGAGATTCACGCTCAAACTGTAGTTACAGTAAGCCTAATAGGTGCGATAATGTCACGTGTCAGCTTCAAATGTATTTATTGTTGTGAATGACATTAGTATCACCCAAAAATAATTTAGTATGGCACAATAATAAAACCCTCACACACTGCATATTGAATTCCTTTCACATATGCCACGAAGAGAGAGGAGGGAGGGGAATCAGTCAGAAAATTAGCAACTAATTCAATAAGGATGCACCAATTGCCAGTGCTGAATAATTCTGATTTTATTTTCCTTTGGAGGTTTTTCTTGTTACGTTGGAGAATAACTTGTTTACGCTGCCAAACAGAAAGTTTTCATGTAGGGGTAATTCTAACACTGGAAATATATTTGAAAAATAAAATAAAATATAAAATATAATAAAATAAAACAAAATAGTTATCTGCATGCTGCGTCTTACCTTAAACTTGTAGGGGAAGAGAAGACCAATTGGAGTAGAGTGTCATTTAGGTTTGTTTACCTACACAGCTTGTGGAAGCCATCCAGTTTGAAATCTTGTTGTAATCATCTATTCACCTCTGCCTTTTTATATCTACTAATCTTTAGCGCTCATTTGTGCCAGTTGTTTGCATTTCTATTTTCTCAAATACTTTAAATGGTAGCCTTTGTACAAAGCACATAATTGTGGCTACATCTCCTCCCCATTTATTTCCTTTTTCCAACATAAAAGGACCAACAACTCCTTCAATGTCTGGCCTGCTGTAATGCTAAGTACTAACAATGACTTGATATTACTTTTCTTGGCGATTAGAACTACCATACCAATATCTTTTTAATTTTAAATACATGGTTGTGTTGTGTATTTTAAGATTGTGTTTCTCTAGGTTGCATGGTGAATAATTCATTCAAAGAACTTATTTTATGTCCATTTTATATATGTCTTAACCTTGAAACTTAACTTTAATTTGTAACATCTCATGTAGACTTAAATCATTTTCGAAATTTATAATATCATCAACTTTAATTTTTCTACTAAAATATCATCTCCATATAAATTGTTTGTTTTTTTTAAAAAAAAATAAATATTTCCTTTCAAAGCCTTCATCACCTTTTGTCAGTTTTTGGTTATTTAGATAGTAAAGTTTTCATCAGTGGTGAAATAACAAGATACAGCATGAATAAGAATTGGGAATTTGGACTGTTTTAAAATAGCAATACCTGCGGTAACAAAGACTAATTGCAGTGGTCATAACTTAAAAATACAAATAGGAATAGAAGAAAGCCATTACAAATGGAAGTAACAAAGAGATAAAGGGGAAAAAGTTAGCTGTAAAAGATTTGAAGAGATGGATTAGAAACGAATCAAGAAGGCTTATTCAATCTTTGTAACTACCAGATTTGCCAACATTTCCAAATCATTGTCAGATGCTGGAATCCACACAATGACATCACTGGTTAGCAAGTTATTCAAATCGAGTTAGCTAGAAAATGATTTGATATATGATGAAATGACATCCAATGGAATTAGATACTTCGCTTGATATTATTCGTTCGAAACAGGATTACCTCTATCTGCGTTGAGTGTTAATTTGATTACACTGAAACTTATTGTTCTTTTTTTCTAGCGAACACATTTGCATTTATTTTATTTCCGATTAAACTCAGTTATTTGTTTAACTTTTTAAATTCGGAGCATTTCTATGTATCCTTTGTTCTTATTTACCTAATCAATTTTCAAATTATGTTTCACAGCTCACAGTAATATTAAATTGCTATTCTTTGTACACTTGAGTTGCAATTCGACTTTGTTCCAATTTAAATCTATATTGTATAAACCTTCCACATTTTCGTGCAAAACTGAAGGGTAAGAAACTAAATATGAAAACTAAGAACATAAAATGACTACTACAAGAGACAAACTTACGATGTACACTCGAACTGAGTAGACAGCTTAAAAAATATTCACAGAAGTGTGTTGAAGCAAAAGCGGAACGTTTAAGGAAATAAAACAAGAAGACCAAAACTTCTCAAGATGTTGGAAATATGATCTTGTCGTGAAAGAGATGATAGTTTCAAAAGCACAATATATCAGACCATTGGTGGTATTAGATCGTTTAATGTATCATGTCCATTTGATATATGTTTTATGTAACTTGCCATTTGGTATATATTTTATGTGAATTGTCTATTTGGTAAAAAATCTAAGTTGCTTCTGTCTTGAAAGCTGATGAAATGTCACTATCTTTTATAAA
Source organism: Megalonaias nervosa (assembly GCA_016617855.1). Classification (NCBI taxonomy): domain Eukaryota; kingdom Metazoa; phylum Mollusca; class Bivalvia; order Unionida; family Unionidae; genus Megalonaias; species Megalonaias nervosa. The sequence goes on from JAECUM010027423.1 coordinate 5,268, forward strand.
CACAATATTAAGGACCAAGAAATCAACACGGTTAAGGAACAACAGCAAAGCCGGTACCAAGTTCAACACATCAAGTTTTTGTTTAATGGAAAGGCGAAGCAAGTACATTGCCCAACCCGATCCCGAAGGGATGCTGTAACTTTTCAGATTATAAATAGCATATATATTACCTACTCATACACACTGAGCGAAAGAAACAACATTCTTTACCGATAAACGCTCTGATATACTCTCACGGTTACATATAATAGAGACTTCAAGAAGTTGAAAAAATTGAAAACTAATTATTTCACTTTCACTTAGTTTGCAATCGACTACATGATAGCACTTGGACTTTTACCGGACATAACTGTTAGCTCTGTACAAGCAAAAGCAAAAACAAAATCAAACTTGTGTTGCCAAATGCTTTAATTTGCTGTTAGTAAGTTGTATGAGCTAACAAAAGCGTTTAACAATAAATTGCACAGCTCTTACCTCCAGACAAAATAACGATGGAAGCAAAAACATTTCCAGGACATTTTATCATGCAACATTAAGCTCTTCACTTACTCTTAGCTAAAGTGTGATTTTAAAAGTACCGTTTATACTCGCTTATAAGTCGAGTTGATCTGCGAACTGCAAACTCAGATCTGTCGTCGCATCATGCGCCAGAAAACCTGGGTCTGTACGCTTTGTTATGACTAATCAGTAGAATGAACAACATAGTCCCTGATCTGCAGGCGCATGATGTGACGGCATATTAGACCGTTGTGGCTTGCAGTTTGACTAGCCTTATAAGGGGTATATACTGAACAAATAAATTTTACTGTTGGCCCACAATCAGGCATGGATGCTGAAGACGTTGCGGAGTTACTTATTTCGTTGTATTTCATTAAGTTCCAAACTTACTACCTGATTGCGTATGGATTGCTGCCAGCTAAAGATGTTATCTAGAATAGAATCTGCAAAGCAGAATGAGTATTTCTGATCCAAAAAGGATAGATACATTTAATGTTGAAAAGCGAGTCAAAGACAAATTTCAGAACTATAAAGCATTTCGCTGCCTGTTCCATGTACCCCTTCCGGCGATGCAGGAAATGTGTACAGATGGCACAATACAACAGTACAACCAACAACGCAAAGGTTAACGTCAACCGAATCAGAAAAATCAGACACCAGTTAAAGTTCAAGCCATCTCTTTTACAGATATAAATGATTGAAATGACGGCATATGCTGCACCGTTATATCGTTCAATACTTTTTTTTGTTGCTTCGCGACAATGACAAATGAAATACCATCCAAATTTTCAGAGTGGCTTGATGCTAGCGTGGCATGTTGTATGGAAATAACAGCGGTTGGATTAGGGGTTGCGAGAAAGGCTATCAGCATAGTTGTTTTCTTTGGGTTTTATTGGAGGGTATAATGTAACTGATAGGATTTGTTGCAGAAGCTTTTCGGGATATGTTCGTCTACAAGCAAGGTTCCAAGAACTATGCAGTTGAAACATTTATTATGAGCAATTTTTGCTTATGACTGTAAATTGTAATCATAATATAGAATCAAGATATTAGATAGTTCATTTTTGTACAAGGGTATAAATTCTATTATAAGATATTAAACGCGTAGATTTCGTAGATCTAAAAATAGGTGTCTGCGATCAATAATAATAATACTGACAATGAACCTGTTTACTAGTGTTATTATTTCCCATTGGATGAGTCGGTTAAGTGGGTTCTTTGAAGAAACAAGCTATTTCCCACTGGATGGGTTAGGTCGGGTGGCTTCTTCTACCATGTGGGATATTTGCAAAATGCCCCGTTGCGAGTAGGAGGAAAGTGTATTTTAGGCCTCTGTGCTTGTATACAAGAAGAGAACTAAGCCATTGATTTCATTCCTATTTTGGATTCTTATTTAATATGTTCCTGTGTTAAGGTCCGTCTGCAGATGTATTTAATGCTGTGTTTAGAGAATTTGAGAGGAGACAATTATTAAGATTATTTATTGGAATTATAAAGTGCTCATTGGACTAAAAGATGAGTCTGGGAATATTGTCAATTTATTCAAAGGAGTTCTGAACAAAGCTATTGTGATATAACTTTTGGCAAACCAGTAAATATGAAGAATTGAATTTCATTCGGAACATTCGATCTTTTAGGATTTGAATAGAACTGTTCAGGATTATTTTGGACTGAATTGAGAATACTCTTAAATTTTCATTTTATAACTTTGAAAATTAAATTCTTTGTTAAGTCTTACAAACTTGTTGGTTTTGCTCCTTTCTGTTGCTTAGTTTGTTACCATCAAGTCGTAACACAGTTACGGGTGGATACAGCTAACAGAATGAATATCAGTCTATAAGATGAAGATAGACAAGTAATAGGTTTTAAGGTATGCGAGTAACATAAGTTTCTTATGTAAAATAAAAATAAAATGATGAGAGAAATCTCTTGAAAGGACTTTGTGAATCTGGTTTTCCCTTTAAACATTATTAAAAAAATAAGGGACCAAAATGTCAGACGGAGCGAAAACCATTACCAGTTACTGGACATGACAATAACCGTATCATAAACTTACGTGATTCGGTTAAATAAACTGATACAGATATTAGTTGGTTTGTGCTAATTGGTTTTGATACTGATATAATTATGACCTTGTAATATAATGATTTAAAATATTGTAGAAATGGAGGGAAAAAATTGATAGTAAATTAACAATAATGAATATAGTGGAAATGAAGCAGTCCTCACAATTTCAGAGCATTTGAAACAGACTGACACAAAATATTTAAGATGCACAGGAATTGTTCGTAATGACATTCAAAATCTTATCAAACGCATTACAATATTGCTGGCTGCAATAAAAAGATAAGTTTAGCAAGAATCGTTGCCTGATACACAACAATGTGTACAGCCAAATTAACATATGATAAACAATGGGATAGATGCCTTGGAGAGGGAATTGGAAAAAATAAATAATTAATTGTCACACTATGGATCAACGTTAACTGGAACAGTTACATAGACCTGAACAATGAAATTCAAGACTATGATCAAGAGATTGACGAGACAATATCGCAAAATAATATTTAAAAAATCAGTTATGTTTTAAATGCAAAGCTCGTTGTACCATCCGTGTACGGCAGGTTTGATTTGCAACCCTGTTTCATAATTAGTACATTATCTACCATTTACCCTACTGATAAATGTACCTTCATGAAACCCATAACATAAATACTTTTGAGTAATAGCAAAAATTGTAAATTATTTGAAAGAAAACAAACTAAGCAAACGTTTATCAAGACTTTAATTTTCTCTTGAATCCAAAGTGTTTACATTTCCGTTAGTTAAAGTATTTACCTGTCCGTAATTTAAGTATTTAAGCCTCCGTAAGTTAAAGTTCTACGTTATCAACCAAAGAGATTTTGTAGTTATATATTGAATTTTGATGCAGTACATTTCATTACCGTATCATCCGAGAGTAGTGTAGTGGGATAGTATAGGGACAATGGGAATTAGCATTACAGACCCCCCCCCCCCGGGATAGTATGGGGACACGATTTATAGGGACAAAAAAATCACCCTGGGATAGTATGGGGACAATAGGAATTTTGTATAGCGACTAGCACACCCTGGGACTGTATAGGGACAATGGGAATTTTGTTTAGCGACAAGAGGAATGGAACAGGTAGGGTGACGTCACGGTACTGGACAGTTGCAACAATGTAGCAAGGACCGTGACATCATGCCACCTGTGTCATTTTTATATAAAGTTTGAATCATTCGCGTTCATGTTTGTGTATAGCAAGTACCGTGACGTCATGCCACCTGTGTCATTTCTATATAAAGTTTGAATCATTCGCGTCCGTGTTTGTGGATAGTATATAGCAAGTACCGTGACGTCATGCCAACTATGTCATTTCTATCTAAAGTTTGAATCATTCGCGTCCGTGTTTGTGGATATTATAATATTATACCCAAATTATACAACTGACTAAAAAAAATTAGATAAGAGAATAATGTTTTTGTGAGTTAAAAGATAAATTATACAATCGAATAAATTTTTTTAGGCAAGAAAGAATAAATCTTTTCGAGGCAGTGGAGTGGCCCTGAAAAGGGCCGTTGTTTGTTATGTTAACACCATTCCGTTAACATAGAGGGCATCTCACTGATCTTCTCTTTCTTAAACTTCGTCTAACTTCTGGATCGTAGATAAGGACTCGCTTCAGACAGCCTTGTCTTTGCACACAGGTCCTTCTTTTCCAAACGCTTGTCTCGGTGATCCTAACGATTCTCCATGATGATCTCACATACATAGGTAAGTTCGTACGGAACAGCATCGACGATACGAGGGTAGACGATTCAACGTTGGTCCACATCTTTGTGACAAGAACAGGTGAAGGGAATGAAGTGAACCGCGTTTATTTATAGTGGAAGAGCGGATTGAAACGGATTGAAATTGTGCACCAATCCCAACACGCGTTACAAGATTCACTCACTTCGCGGAGTGTCTCTTCCAATCCGAAGAGAGCTACCTGTGACGTCACATTCCCCATATAGGTGCGCTAGCGTCTGTGCGCAGTGAATCGATGCGACATTGTTTTGTGAAACATGACTGAAACTAAGAAGACGATGAATTGGGGTGCACCGGCTTTGGAGACGAAAAGCGATGGCATAGCAGCGGCTACCAAAGTTAACACAGCGCTACTTCCAGAAAAGGTTGATTTCAACTGGGATTTAGTAGATTTTCTCTCTTCGCAAGAATTTGTTCCGGTACCAGTACCTTCGCCACTTTCTCCTTCTTTACCACACGTCGAGGATTTTAAACAAAAAAAGAAAGAAGAATTGGAGAAATTTTTACAGCGACAGAAAGAGGCAGAACAAGCATTTCTCCTTGAACAGCAACAGCGAGAAGAAGAAGAGGCAAGAAGGAAACGACAGGATGAAGCAGCAGAGAAGAAACAAGGTCTAGGAGAGAAGGAGAACAGTGAACCTCAAACGGTAACGGTACTCATGGACGTTTTGGCCGAGTTAAGAAGTCTGAAACAAATGTATCAGACTTCTTTATTACGACCCAAGAGAAAAAGACCTTCCCGAGCCAAACAGTCTAACCCTGTTACTACACCGGAGATACCACCCCTAGTGATTTCTACCAAATCATTGACAGGAGCAAGTCCAGAAGTAGGCCTTGGCCGTGGCAAAGGCTTAAGGCAGTTAAAGCGGATTGCTTCTCGTTCCTAAGTTTTTTGTTTTTTTAAAAAACAAACACCCAACGGTCCTTTTCAGGGCCACTCACTCCTTTCGAAAAGAGATACTATTCATTTTGCCAAAATCGATTAAAATTCAAAATCCCTTGTTTAACTCTATGATGTACGTGTGTGAGTGCGTGAGTGAAGGTCCTATTCTAAACAATCAAAACCAAGAGACTCTTACGTTTTTTTCAGTCTGGTCTATTCTGGTACAAATATTTACAATTCAATGTCACAACACAACATAACACAACACTTTTTAAAAAAGTTCATAGACTTCTTCTGTGTCTTTTTTCTTCTTTCACTCTCTCTGTTTTCTGATTTTCTTCATTTTCACAGTTTTTTCCTCCTCTCCTTCCTCACTTTTTTCTCGTCTTCTTTTCTTTTGTTTTTTTTTTCTTCCTCCTTCACCTCCTACTCTGTTCTTTCTTAGGACAGTCTGATGACCAATATCCTTTCTCTTGACAATGATAACAGGTATCATGATTTTTGTCTCTTCTGACACTGGTCTTACTTTTTTGACGGTCTGGACATTCTGTAGCCCAATGCCCTTTCTTCTGACAGATATAGCAAGTATCTTGACTTTTATCTCGAAGGGAGAGAGAGTAGTCCGTTGGCTTGTCTGAAGAAAACTTTCTTATGACACCTCGCAAAGCTCTAATCAGAAGTTCGATCTGTGTGGGTTCTTCCATCGTGCTGGTCAGCTTGAGAGCGAAATGAATACTGAGAGGGAAGGTACCAGCCCTTTATATATACACTGAGTCTGACATGGATATATAGGGGTCCATGGCGTTTCAAATGTAGTCATTTGACTTTTGCAGTCAAGATGAAACGATCGCATCATTTCGTAAAGAAAGGAGAAGAAAGTAAGAGGCAGAAACGTGATTTATCGCCTCGCACAGTAGCTGAAGTCTTGGCTCAAATTCATGCCAGCGATTTTGAAGATGAGATGAGTGAGCCAGAATCCAGACCCAGAGAGTCTACACCCAGTCAAAATCCATCACCACCAGTAAACCCTGAGAAGTACTACCACATTAGAGAGACGGACAAACGCTCCTCTAGAAAATTTAGAACTACGGCCTACACGTACACGGTGAAGTTTAAAGATTTCAAGTCCGACGTACCGTTGGAGAAAGCAAAAGGGTTCATCACCCATGTGTGGGATTCTTTGTTAACCACACTGAAACAGCAATGAGAAGCCAAAGAAGATGATCGCTTGAGACTTTCCATTCATCACGACAGTTTGAAGTCCCCCGTTTGGATCGAGTTTAACAGTCCAGCAGAATTGACACCTTCCAAAGTCATGGACAAGATTCAACACGTACAGCAATCCAACGACAAGTTTCACATCACCGACAGAAAAGCGACACTGTTCATGACCCATGTGTCTGTTCCCCAAGGGACAGGACATGGCAAAAAAAAGGTGTTCTTGGTAGACAATCTTCGCATCATCAAGCGCAGCCTCGTTCAAATTAACAACCCTCAAGACCAGATGAGTTTAGCCCGTGCCATCGTGCTGGGACGAACATATGCCGACAAGAACGACACGGTAGAATGGAAAAGAGCCTGGCAAACTATTAAGAAATCTAGTCGAGCCAAACAACAAAGAAAAGCAGAACTCCTGTTACAGCAACCAGGGCTATCCAAAGACACACCCTGTGGCATTCCTGAAATGCAAAAATTGCAAGACGTCTTGGCTCCACGCTACACCTTGAAAGTACACCCTCAAGAAGTGCGCGGACCTCTGTTGTTTCGAGGCAAAAATTTCAAAGACGGAAAATACATTCACGTCTATCACCACGATGAACATTTCGATGCCATTACCAGTATCACTGCATTTCTGGGATACGGTTATTACTGTGAGAAATGTGACTATGGCTATAACAATCGAGAGCAACACAAGCATTGCGGATCGAAATGTGAGGGATGTTTAGCCTTTAAACCCTGTCTAGACCAAGGAAAAGAATGAGTGCATTGCCCAGCTTGTCAGCGCACGTTTGTCAGTCCTACCTGTTACCAACAACACCTAAAGACGCAAGGTTCACAGCGGAAATGTTCTTGTCAGCTCCTGAGATTGTGCCCTACTTGTGGACAAGGCATACGTACCAATAATGCCAAGGCGCACGTATGTTCAGGAAAGAAGCGATGTCACATTTGTCGCCAAATCGTGGACCTGGAACACGAACGCTGCATTCAAAAATACCAATCCAAACACGAAGAAGAAGATAAATGACCAGAAGAAAGGCCATTTCATCTTTTTCGATTTGCCTATCTTTATTGATTGCCCTCACTGTAGCAAGATTCCTGGAGGACGTGAAAAAATCTTTCGCGGACCAAACACACTAGCCGATTTTGCCCAATGGATCTTAGATCCTATCGACGAGACGTGGAGCCAAGAAGACATCAAACTTTACGGAGATTGTCATCGCCATGCAACGGTGATGGCTCACAATTTTTCCGGATACGAAGGACAGTCTCTTTTGAGATGCTATGACGGAACAAAGTATCGAACGTCCGAAAGTGACTTTGAACGGAGCCAAAATCATTTCCATGCAAGTGGGTCAAGTGCAGTTTAAAGATTCGATGAGTTACTTGGCCATGCCTTTGAGTCGCATGCCTAAAACGTTTGGAATGACAGAAAGGGCCAAAGGCTATTTTCCACACTGTTTCAATACCGAAGTTAATCAACACGCCGTTCTTCCCCATTTGCCCGAGGCTCACTACTACGACCCGGACAACATGCGTACCGAACAACGAGAAGCTTTCTACGCTTGGTACCAGACTCATTCCTCGGACCCTTTCGACTTTCAGGAAGAAATGTTAAAATATTGTCTTTCCGACGTGGACATTTTACGACGTTGCTGTGGAAAACTTCGAGAACTGTTCATGGAACACGGTGGGACGACCCTTTGAAAGAAGCTTGCACCATTGCCAAAGCGTGTTCCTTAGTGTACCGTCAACGATTCATGCCCGAAAACACCCGGGCTGTCATCAATCCTCAAACAACCAATTTTGTAAAACGTCAATACTCGGTCAAAGCCCTACGCTGGCTACATTACTTGTGTGACAAGGAAGACAAATGGATCCAACATGCTCGCAACGGAGGAGGCGAAAAGACCATCGGAAGGTATTCAGTGGATGGCTGGGACTTAGAAAACCCCAAGATCGTGTACGAGTTTAACGGGCGCTTATTTCACGGATGTCATATCTGCTACCCTCAATGTAACACTAAAAATCAGTTTTTACAATGGACCATGGAAGACTTGTACCAAGCCACTTGTCAGCGACGCTTGAAGTTAGAAGAGCAAGGATACCAAGTGGTAGAAATGTGGGAACACGAGTACGATCAACGATTGAAAACCGATCCCGAGTTTAAGCGTATAGTGGAATGTTACAAGCTGGTGAACCAACTGAACCCAAGGGACAGTTTGTACGGAGGACAGTCGAATGCAACCTGTTTGCTGTACCAAGCCGACGAGGAGAAAGAAGAAGAAATCAAATACTTGGACGTGTGTTCTCTGTATCCGTACGTGTGCAAATATTGTCACTTCCCTGCTGGGCACCCGCAATTGCTGACGGAACACATAGATTTGGACAACATTCGCCAATACGAAGGATTGATCAAGTGTAAAGTCTTGCCTCCCACGTACTTGTACCATCCCGTTTTACCTCACCATTGCCAAGGAAAACTGATGTTTCCTTTGTGCCGTACTTGTGCCGAAACGTGCAACCAAGACCGACCTTGTCAGCACACTTAGGAAGAACGCACCTTGACAGGAACGTGGGTCAGCGTGGAATTGTTCAAAGTTCTGGACTTGGGATATCAACTGTTAGAAGTGTACGAAATTTACCACTTTCCCAAGACAGAAAAATACCACAAGGGCGACGAGACTCAAAAATGCATTTTTGCAGACTACGTGAATGCCTTTTTGAAACTGAAACAAGAAGCCAGTGGCTATCCTTCCTGCTGCCACACTCCCGAAGACCAAAACAAATTCAAAGACAAATACTGGGAGCAGGAAGGGATCACTTTAGACCACATCGAGAAAAACGAAGGAAGGCAATCGTTTGCCAAAGTGATGTTAAATTGCTTGTGGGGCAAAATGGCACAACGACCGTGTTTACCCAAGACGGAGTATTTGACAGAACCTTCCCGCTACTTCCAGATGATTCACGACAAAACTAAATACATGAAACATGTGGACGTCCTTCGTGAGGACTTGATCTTAGTGAATTACGAAGAAGAACTGGACTTTGTAGAAGCCGACGAATTTGGAAATGTCATCATTGCGGCTTACGTGACAGCCCATGCTCGCTTAAAACTGTACGAAGCTTTAGAACTGTTAGGAGATCGTGTGCTGTATTTTGACACGGACAGTTGCATCTACATCGATCGCCTGGGTCAACCTCACCCTGTCATCGAAGGAGACCGTTTAGGAGCCTGGACGGACGAGCATCCAGACAACAAGATTCTAAATTTTGCAAGTGGCGGTCCCAAAAGTTACGGCTACGAATACCGTAACCCTCAAGGAGAAGTACACACGGAGTGTAAAGTGAAAGGATTGACTCTCAATTATCGCACCAGTTGACTGGTGAACTTTGGCGTCTTGAAAGAAGCCTTGCAGTCTGGACAGGATGGAAATTTTAAAGTGACCACCCACGAACCGCACAAGATTGTACGTTTACCCACACACCAAATCGTTAGCCGGCCTTGGAAAAAGTCTATCAAATCGTGTACCAGAAGCGAGTTCGGCTTCCCAATCACTTCATTTTACCGTACGGTCACGACGATATTGGCCAGCATATAAAAAAGGACAACGTTCAAGACCGATAGTTCATTGTGACTACCATTGCCAAGCGAGAAAGATGAATCCTTTCAAACAGCAAGTTTCAAGCAAGAGCAAGCGCGAGTGCGATACTGTGCCTTGCGATGGCAGGCATGCCGTACGCTATGACCTTAGCGATTCAGTACTACATCATGGAAATTTTGCTACGGCTGTACCTACCATGTAAAGTGATGCTGTGCGTGTCAAACCTGATGAATGCCAAAGCGATGCCACTCGTTATCGTACACCTTTTCACTTTACTGATTTTCATGGTGGATGTCATCCTTATGAAACCATGCGGCTACCACCCTACGGATGTCATGTAAAACTGAGCAAACTCCAGCATATTTCACCGTACCCTCATCGAAATGAACCTGTGAAAGACGAATATTCGTTCCCTGTGCGTTTGCCTGAATACTGCGACTTTGAAAGTCGGATCCAAACCTTCCGAGGAAAATGGCCAAAATATCTGGGAGGACCTACCCGCGAAGAATTAGCTAGAGCTGGATTTATCTACTTGGGCGAAGGGGATAAAGTTAAGTGCTTCAGTTGCGGTGTGTCACGTCACGAGTGGGAGAAAAAGATTGCGCTTACCTGGAACATGCTCGATGGTCTCCAGATTGTCACTACCTACCTTTAGTGGGACCTCGTCATTGAAGTGGGCATACCGTGTCGTTTAAGAAACCAGCTGCTTGGCTAGGAGTCAAACATTGGACAACCCCTAGACAAGTATTTAAACCCAATGATGTAGAAAATAATATTCAAAAATTACCAAATGAATTGCAAGAGAAGATCTACAAGGACATTTAGCAGGGACTTGCCAGAGCCAAATCTCAATTAGTGACTGTAGAACTTTTGTGTCGAGAAATTCACAAGAGGAAATTGACAAAAGTAAACAAACAAGTCCGATTTCTCTGGATCAAGGGTGCGTTCTTCCTACTAATTCGCTTTAGAACATTTACATTTGAAGATTTTATTGACATTCTTGACCGTTTCCTGGAATGGCAGTGGTCAGAAATTACTCTCTACGTTCATTACTTTCGCTCTAGGAGAAGTGTTTGACCGACATGGTTATGGATACTTTACAAGAGAACATTCGTGGTTTGCCTGTGGAATTGAGAGAACGCATTTACCGCGAGTTCGTCAAAATACAAGTGAAACGCAAAGAACCATTGCAACCGTTACGTCACCGATGTTTGAACCACTGGTACCTAAATGCTATAAGAGGACAGATTCTGATGAAAGTGTTCCAGTGGTCAGACATTGATGAATCGCTTGAAATTCATAAATTTTTGGATGCCACTCATTCAATTTACAAGGTGATCCTAATACACCGAATTCCAACGGACGAGTTAGAGGATTACAACAAATCTTTACAAGAACAATTCTTTCTAGTTCAAGAGGAAACTTCTGTGCGACGTGTGGTGTGTGAGTTAGTGACTAAATTTTTTTGGTACGGTACTGAAATAAATTCGAGGCTGTTCAAAAAGTACACTTATTACCTAACGCCAAAGAGGGTATCAAAACAGACTACTATGCCACGACCTTTATCATTCGTGATATAACAGATTCCGTGGAAGGAAATCAATGACACTATTCAAACGGTGGAGGATTACGATCGTCTATTACGAGAACTGTGTCCATTGAATTGGGGTCGACGTGTAGTGTGTGTCTTAGTGACTTGCTTTCTGGGATTTCGTTTACCAGCTGATTCCTTGTGGACTCTTTACGAACAGTACATACCACTCCAAAAAGCATGAAAGTGGCCCCTTTAAATGTACACAAGAGACTCATTCTGCTCAAAGCTTTGCGCTTTCATCTTGATACTTCTCAACCTCTACGGGAAAACAAGATTCGTCAACTTTTAGGCACTGAAGATGTGTACGACGATGTGTGTGTAGCTTGTGACTTGCACCCTCACTGGAAAGATGTACGTGACTGGAAAAGTTGGGGGTTTGAGGCATGGACAAATGAAGTGGCACACTATGCCAAAGATTTGTAATCCTAAAAAATTAAAAAGTTCAGTGAAAAAAGTAACTTTTAAACCAATGTTAGTGACAGTGCCAGAAGAAGAAGTCGTGACCGATGAAAAACCACTCTCTTCAGGGCAGGACCGTGATCGACATCCCCGAAAGGCCATTCCGGGAGGACTCTTGTGTGACTGTGCCAAGGAGTGTAGAGACTCTAAGAACATTACACACTACCCCTACGATTTCACCTCTTGATCACCACAAATGTTGTAGAGAGACTTGTTTATATTCCACTATGATCGTTTTGATGTGTCTTTTATTCATGTACTTAACCATTTGGCTTTTATGTATTTTTGTCTTTCGTGTTGTTCACAATTAAAGATGACAATAAACGTGTCCTGAAAAAAAGTATAAAAACTCTTGTCTTGTCTGTCCTCGTGTCAAAGGTGACATTTCTTACACTACTATGGCAACCTCTACTGTCTCTACTCCCTCTTCCTCCACTGTCAAAGTCATTGACGAACACGTAAATAGGACTAGTTGGGAGGCCTTGTATCTTCGCCATCCCTTTAACATGCTCATTGCCGAACCTAGCGGTTCAGGCAAAACCGAATTTGTCAAACGTTTGATCGAACACAAACATCATTTGATCGATCGTCCACCTCAACGAATCGTGTGGTGTTACAAAGAGTGGCAATCGGCGTACAGCCTTCTGCGAGAAAGTCAAGGCGATTCCATCGTCTTTGTGGAAGGCATTCCTGGCGAAGACGAAGAAGAAATTAAACTCTGGTTTACGCGCAAAGGGCATCATCGTAATGCCAGTGTCATTTACATTACCCAAAATTTGTTTCAACAAAGTAAAGCCCATCGTACCATCAGTCTCAATGCTCATTACGTGGTGTTGTTTAAAAGCCCTAGAGATAAATCGCAAGTACAAGTGTTAGCCAAACAGTTAGGAACGCCTTGGCTGACTCATGCATACGACGATGCCACTCAAACCCCACACGCTTATTTACTCCTGGATTTAAAACCCACCACTCCCGATTATTTGCGATTTCGTACCCATCTGTTTCACCATTGGTACCAAGACGGAGGGCCTGTCGTGTACACGTCCCCTTCGTCAACTTAATCACAATCACCAAAAAAAGTCTATAAAAACCTCGGTCACTTTGGCTCTGTCTCACACATCGTCAACATGACGTCCCTTCAGTCTCATCTTACCAACAAATTGATTCGTGCCTTGTACGGTATCAGTCGCGAAAAAAATCCACAAATACGTGCTCGTGTCTTAGAAGCTAGTTTCAAAGAAGTCTTACGATGGTTTACGGTGACAGCACGTCAATTACTGCAAGGCATCATTCAGATTCCACATCAAACCAGACGGTTTTTTTGAGAGAAACAAAGTCGCCTTGACGCAGCTGGCCGATCCTCGCATCGACACTCAAACCAAAAAGCAAATCATTTTGAAACCTGGAGGTAGCGGTTCTCTAGGAGGTGCCATCATTCGTTCCCTCTTAAAATGGGATCCTAATGCTCACAAAGTCGTCCCCAAGAAAAAAAGCCACACCCAAACGTACCCAGAAGAAAAAGAAAAAGAGCAACGGTGTCAAGACCAGGTCACAGCCTCAGAAAAAGAAAAAGAAAAGACCACAGAAAACAGTTTCTACCCGCAAGAGAGTGTCTCCAAAAACTTCTCCTCCAGCGGTGACACCCTCTTCCTCTTTAGCGGCAGTGGCCGCTGCTCACAAAGTACCTGCCCCCAAAATCAAAGTCCAAGAGAGAACGGGTGTGTTACAGAGTTTACTGGATTTGTCCAAGCAAGAACTGTCCTGATTTAGTCCGTTGCGAACTCCTCCACGACGTGTGTTGCCTGTCATCAAGTTGATACGACGTAAAGACAATCAGTGGCGTCGCATTCCAGTATAAAAAAGACCCGAGGCAAACGATAGGGATCAGTGTTTTGTGCTGCTCAACGCCCAAAGATGTCCCTTCCAAGACGTGCACACCGTCACCATCGTCGTTCTTCTGTCCAAAAAGGAAAAGGAAAAGGAAAAAGGAAAGGACTGCCACCTCGTTTAGCCAAACATTGGGACATGTTGTCCGTCCTGTCCAAAGCTCCTCCACCCATGCGAAAAAAACTCATTCAAAGACGTCATCGATACCGTGTGCGAATGTTGTCTGAATGTCTTGAAAGGCACAATACCTTTGTCTAAACACCAGAAAGAATGCTTAGTCAAACATCGACGTTCTTCGCCAAATGGTCCAAAAGAAAATACCCATTGGTCAAAAGAAAAAGATGTTGGTGCAACGCAGAGGAATTTTACCCTTTTTGCCTATGTTGCTGAAAGGAGTAATGGGAACAATAGGAGGACCTTTGCTGAAAGGAGCATTGGGAAACATCCTGGGAGGATGAAGATAAAAAGGTCCAAGAAGATAAAAGGGACCTTTGGAGTCAAAAGATCTCAGACGTGATCCTTGAAATCCGATGGAAGGACGAAAACTGGCTTTAGTGCCTTACAAACGATGGATGGAATGCCATCGTTGGCAAGAACAACGAACCCCTCATTTACCTCCCAATCCTCATTTGACAGAAATGTCCCAGTTACAACACGAATTGCAATCGTTGATGGATCGCAGCGATTTGTCAGAAACGGAAAAATCGCAACGGTACGGTCAGATGTTACAATGACTGAAACTCTCTCACCAAAACGCTTTAGACGAAACAGCTCAACCCACTCTGAAAGATTTTAAGGCCTTGATGAAAAGTCCATCACCACCACTACCACCTCCAATGGTCAAGACAGAAAGTCCACCACCACTAGTCCCAGTGATCAAGACAGAAAAAGAAGATGAGCTTCAAACTCCACCAGAAAAGGTACGCAAGTTAACAACACCACCTACATCCAGAATTGGTTGGATTAAAAAGATGATGGCTACTCCTTCTTCCTCAGAAGAGAAAACGAAAGCCAAGACAGAAGTGAAACAAGATCTGATTACCTCTGTTCAAACACCGTCCTCCTCAACACCTATTGCTCTTCGGACACGCAAAGCATTACAAACCAAGAAAATACCACAGAAAGACAAGAGTAGCATCAGTGAAGATTGGATCACTTATTAAAAAAATGAAGAAGGTGTTAGCCAGCATTTACTACGATCCAGCCCATCCCGCAGGTTACGGAGGAGTTCAGAAATTGTATCGTGCTGCCAAAACTCGACTGAAAAGTATCCGTTTACCTCATGTGCAACTATGGTTACAAGAACAAGCCACGTACACCTTACACAAACCCATTCGACGAAAATTTTCGAGAAGTCGCACCCAAGTGGAGGGTATCGATCATCAATGGCCAGCCAATTTAGCCGATGTCTCTCATTTGGCCACCTACAATCGTGGCTACAAATATTTGTTTTGTGTCATCGACGTCTTTTCCAAATTTGCTTGGGTCGTACCATTGACTTCCAAATCGAGCAGTGAGTTAGTGCGAGCCCTCAAACTGGTGTTGAAACAAAGCGGTCGTCACCCTCTTCGATGGCAAACTGACAAAGGCACCGAATTTCTGAACCAAGCTTTCCAAAAAGAATTGAAGAAACGTGACATTCATTTTTTCACCACCGAGAATCCCGAAACCAAAGCCAGCATCGTGGAACGTTTTCAACGCACCTTGAAAGAACGCATGTGGAAATATTTTACGCATCAACACACTCTCAAGTACATCGACGTCTTATCACACCTTGTCCAATCGTACAACCAATCTTACCATCAGAGCATTGGGAGTGCCCCCCAAGAAGTGACTGCTGACAACGAAGTGTCCGTCTTCGAGCGTCTGTTTGGTACGTCCACAACAGTGACTGTCCCCAAGAAAGGTGGAGTGTTGGCATCAGGAGATTGGGAGCGCATTGGCAAAACCAAACGCACTTTCGACCAAGGTTACTTATCCAACTGGACCACTGAATTGTTTCGTGTCACTGAACGAGTGCGTGGCCGTTATCCTCCTGTCTATAAATTGGAAGACATGAACGGGGAAGTGATAAAAGGAACGTTTTACGTGCCCGAGTTACAACGTGTGATCAAAAAAGAAGACGACGTGTACGAGATAGAAAGCATTCTCGATCGAAGAACTCGTAAAGTGGGAAAACGACGTGTCAAAGAAGTCAAAGTACATTGGAATTGATATCCTCCCAGTTTTGACTCTTGGATCGACGCTTCGCAACTCATCGACTATAAAAAGAAGTGACCATCATGCCCTTCAACACAACCTCAGCTACTGCAGTGACCACTCCTTCCCCCAGTTCTTCTCGGCAAGATCTACAAAAGCAACCCTTGTGGGTGTGGTGTGGAGAACTTGTGCCTAAAACGCAAATCGTCTTTTTCTGCCAAATTTTTGTGGTGTATTGTGTCATCAGTGCTGCCATTGCCAATTTAAGTTTGCAACAAGGAGACAAACAATTTTGGACCATTTTACTTAGCAGTTGCATTGGTTACCTTCTTCCCAATCCGTCTCTGAAATATTCCTCGAACGGAAACAACAACGGGAGTCTTGTGTCCAACGTTAGTCCCCCTTCCAACAGTCACCCTAACCATCCTCTTTTAGACACTCCTCTGACTTCCAGTGACTCCTCAGGCCGAGTAAGGCATTCCTGCTTCCCTGACGCCACAGCAAGGACAAGGCAGAAAAAGACGACGAAAACACCCCTTCAGAGGACTTCACGCCCCTAGAGCTAGAAAGACTAAGAAACGAAAAACTGTCCGAGAGTTAGACGTTTTTGATTATTAAAAAAGAAAATGATGCACCGAGAGTCTTGTGCTTGTTCCAAGTCGGAACTGGATCTGTTTGCCATGCCACCAACCATGATGACGATGCAAGAATCCCAATGGGTCGAATTTCATCCCGTCTCCTCTTTGACGGATTCAACTCCCATCGAGTTTGAAATCAAAGGACAACCCGAAGATTACATCGATCTGAATAGTAGTTACTTGTATCCGAAACTGAAAGTGATCAAAACCGACAACACCAATCCGGGAGCCGATGCCAGAGTAGCTCCCGTCAACAATTTCATGCATTCCTTGTTCAGCGAAGTGGATTTGTACTTGAATAACAAACTGGTCAGCAGCAGTTTGGATAGTTACCCTTACCGAGCGTACCTAGAAAATCTCTTGACGTACGGAAAAGAGGCCAAGAACACTCATCTGCATGCTTGCGTGGTATGGAAACCTGACACCGCAGGTGAAGACACGTTTAACGACACAGCCCTGACAGCCGATGACAATCCTCACAATGTGGGTTTTAACAACCGTCGAAGGAAAATCCTGCAAGCTCGTAGTTTAGAACTGATGGATCGCTTGCATTTGGACATGTGGTTGCAAGAGAAGTATTTGCTGAACGGAGTGGATATTCGCCTGAGACTCAGTCGCAGCAGTGTCGCTTTCCATTTGATGGCTCATGCCTACAAGTACAAAACCATCATCCAAGAAGCCAGACTTTACGTGCGTCGCGTAGAAGTGTTACCTAAAGCGGGAAACGACATCAGTCAAACACTGAGCAGATCGACCGCCAAGTATCCGATACGACGTGTAGAAGTGAAAACGTTCACCATTGCTGCTGGACTCCGATCCAAGATCGAAGATCATCTGTGCCAAGGACAGTTACCCAAACGTTTAATCGTTGGCATCGTCAGTAATGCAGCCCTCAACGGAGCCCACGATCAAAATCCTTTCCAGTTTAAGCACTACAAAGTGTCCAAGATCGAAGTCAGTCGCGATGGCAAGACCTTGTGTACCAGACCCTTCGAACCTAACTTTGCAAAGAAGAATTTCTTGAGATCGTACTTGTCCCTGTACGAAGCTACCGGACAATTAGGAACCAACACCAGTCACGGTATTTCGTACGAAGATTATGTCGGAGGTTACACTTTGTGGGCCTTTGATTTCACTCCAGACCTAGGCAGCGACGAGGGACATTTCCACCCTATAAAATCTTGTCAACTGCGTGTGGAACTTCAGTTTGCAGAAGCTCTCACGGAGACGGTCAACGTCATCTTGTATGCCGAATTCGATAATACCATAGAAATCAACAGTTTGAGAGAAGTCATTCTAGACTATTAGAAACAATGGAAGACTCCTATCCCTCATTGAACGATAGAGAATCTTTGGACATGGAATGGGAGGATAGCGTGAAAACAGAACCCCAAGACCAAGACAAAGAGAACGAGGTAGTGGTCACGTCCAGATGGCCAGAACAAGAACAACATTTAGTGTCCTGTTTTGCTAAACATCTGGCGGATACTATTACGGAATTGAGTAAGAAATATTGTATGGATGTCAAAACGATCATCCCAGTCAAATTCAACACGATAAATGTATGATGACGAGTCAAGAAGAAAAATTGGACGAGTATCTGGACGAAGCTTGGAGTCTCATCTCGGAAGAAGCAGTGTTGCATGAGCGGTATAAAGGCTTGCGTGATCATTCCTGCCCTCCATTGACTACTCTAGAGATCTATCGCATCGAAGCTCTCTTAGCCAAGAGTGCGGAGACAAGGCGAAGAAACGGCTACTTGACAGAGCGTTTCAAACAAAAAGTCAGAATTGAACTGATTTATCATTACCTGTGAAAAAAAACAACACAACAAAAAAAATGTATACCTGGGAACTTTATTACCTTTTGAACAATAGTTCGCATACTGCTTCTTGGAATCCTGTCGTGTGCGCTAAAGATGAACTACCTCATCGCAAACCTCAAGACCATCAAGCTTATGTCATCAACACGGACGAAAGTCATCTCCCAGGAACTCTGGGTTGCCGTCTACTTCCCTCAAGAGGATTGGGTGGAATAGTTTGATTCGTATGGATTACCCCCTTTGGAAGACGATATCATTGACTTTATGAGTAGAAATGCCCAGACGACACGATTCAATAATGTGAAATTACAAGGCACAGATTCCATGGTGTGTGGACAATATTGTGTGTATTTTCTTCATCAACGCAGTCTTGGATATCCTTTAGAACACTAGTGACTTATTTTGATCGTCACTCTTATAGAAATGATGAAAAAGTAGATCGATGGGTTTGTGACCATTATGGCTATCTTTTGTCTTTAGCTAGGAAACGTAGTGTACATCAATGGCCTCATGACTTCCATCAATGGAAATCTCACATGATTTCACAACGTTGTCAACCTTGTCAAAAATAATTTGTTTCATGTTATTGTTACTTGTTAATTGTTAGTAGTTGATTGTTGGTTGAATAAAAAATGTTGTATTTTTGAGAAAAAAAAATGTGTCTGTCGTTTGTTTTCAAAAAAAGACTGTGAATATATGCTCTTTGACTTTCTCTCTATCCCTCACCATGACATTCGCTATCATAGCGTTCCGACACTAAAAAATAGTAGGGATGTTTTCTATCGCGTCCGCGTTTGAACCATATAAAGCGGGATGGTCTCCAGTCTGGCCATCCACTGTTGACTCGTCAACCTATGAACATGCCTTTCAGACTAGCCAAGCTGAACGAAGCTTACGTCCATTTACATCGTGTCAGGCTAAACCTGATACCTAAGCCTGAAGAGATAGAGAATGTCAGGATGTTAGCTATAGCCCAAGACCTGATAGAAGAGGTCTTCAGAGAGGAAACAAGAAAGAACAAGAAGAATGGACAGAGAAGTACAGACTTCAGAAGCAGAGAGAACAGCAACAACAATAAAAACAACAGCAGTAACAGCAGCAGCAGCAACAAGAACCAGACAGAGGTTTTGTCGACTGCCGTGTGAACACCAAAGAGTTCTCCTTCTCTTTCCGCAGAAGTAGGCCGTATCGTATAGGAAAGCCTGCTGCCAGACGGGGACGCAATCTTAGACAGTAAAAAAGATTGCCATCACTCCCCGTCAACAAAAAAACAGCCCTTTTCAGGGCTACCCCAATACTCTCGAAAAGACATACTAATTCAAATTGCCAAAACAAATTTCTGTGTGTGTGTGTGTGTGTGTGTGTGTGTGTGTGTGTGTGTGTGTGTGTGTGTGTGTGTGTGTGTGTGTATGTTTAAAAAATAAGTGTGTCTATAAGCACTTAACTTTCTCTGTCTTGTCAAATCGTGCATGTCTGTGTTTGTAAGTAAAATGTCAACGTGAGTGCTTCTTTTAGGTCCGCGCGTTTCATGTGATGGCAAGTTTGGTGTTAGGGGATGTTCACCTTCACGTCCGTGCTTCAAGTATATAAAGCAAAGCGATCGTCAGTCTGGCTACCCATCGTCAACGAGACAACTATAAAGAATGAGCAGAATAAGTAAATTGTTGGAACTCCAAATGCACCTGGCGTATGCCAGACATATTTTAGACGAGCTGACTAAGGAGGCAATACAGGAGGAATCCAGAATAAAAGAGGAGGAAGAGAAGAGGAAAAAGAAGAAGGAGAAGAAGGAAAGGATCCTGCCACACCTCATAATGAGGCCTAAGTGTGAGGTGAAGCCTGAGGTCAGGACACCTAAACAGGCACTACCAGCTCCACGTCAGCTACAGCCACAACCACAACCACTACCACCAGTACCAATAGTCGCTGTCCCCCAGATGGAAAACTGGGAGGAGATTATGGAGGAGTTGGAGAGACAGCGGCAAGAATGGGAGCCGCAGCGTCAGCAACATCATCCCCGGCTGCAGAATAGAAGACAGAGGGAAGTCTTCACCACCCCTCAGAGTGAAAACTGGGATGACGAGGTCAGTCAACCCCCCTCTGCACTTCCAACAAGACAAATCAATTGGGAAAATGACTGGAGCAGACGTTGTGTGTGTGTTGCCCGGCCTGGAAGGTGTCACCATTAACCAGGTGCATTTGGAGTTAGAAAAACAGCCCTTCTCAGGGCTAACCAGATCTCTAGAAAAGAGACACTATTCAATTTGCCAATTGGTGTGAATGTGAAGTAGTGTGACTATAAACCCTCACTTCTTTACTGATGTGTGTGTGTGTGTGTGTGTGTGTGTGTGTGTGTGTGTGTGTGTGTGTGTGTGTGTGTGTGTGTGTGTGTGTGTGTGTGTGTGTGTGTGTGTGTGTGTGTGTGTGTGTGTGTGTGTATTTGCGTTCGCATTCGTTTGTGAGGATAGTATAGTGTGTATGTTTTATGCATTCTCGTTCGTTGGTGAGTATAGTAAATATGGTGTGTTTTATGCATTCTCGTTCGTTGGTGTGGATAGTAAATAGGTGTTTGTTTTATGCTTTCTCATTCGTTGGTCAGGATAGTAAATATGGTATGCTTTATGCATTCGCGTACGTTGGTGTGAATAGTAAATAGGTGTGTGTTTTATGCTTTCTCATTCGTTGGTGTGGATAGTAAATATGGTGTGTTTTATGCATTCTTGTTCGTTGGTGTGGATAGTAAATAGGTGTGTGTTTTATGCTTTCTCATTCGTTGGTGAGGATAGTAAATATGGTGTGTTTTATGCATTCGCGTACGTTGGTGTGGATAGTAAATAGGTGTGTGTTTTATGCATTCGCGTACGTTGGTGTGGATAGTAAATACGGTATGTTTTATGCATTCGCCGACGTTGGTGTGGATAGTAAATAGGTGTGTGTTTTATGCTTTCTCATTCGTTGTTGAGGATAGTAAATATGGTATGCTTTATGCATTCGCGTACGTTGGTGTGGTTAGTAAATAGGTGTGTGTTTTATGCTTTCTCGTTCGTTGGTGAGGATAGTAAATATGGTATGTTTTATGCATTCGCGTACGTTGGTGTGGATAGTAAATAGGTGTGTGTTTTATGCTTTCTCATTCGTTGGTGTGGATAGTAAATATGGTATGTTTTATGCATTCGCGTACGTTGGTGTGAATAGTAAATAGGTGTGTGTTTTATGCATTCTCATTCGTTGGTGTGGATAGTAAATATGTGATGTGAGTGTAAGGGACGTTTTCGTTCACGTCCGTGCTTGAAGTATATAAAAGCATAGCGTTCGTCATTCGCGCCATTCAACGCTGAATAAAAAAATGGCTAGCAACATGGAGAGAATGATAAGATTGCAGGAGGTGGTAGACACACTAGGCATGGTGGAGGAGATGCTACTTAGAATGCAACTTGGGGCTTATAGCCTGCACAGATTGGCTATGGAAATCAACAATTTAAAGAGAGGAAAGGAGATATTAAATGAAATGATTAGAATTGAAAAGGACGAAAAGGAAGATTTAGAAGACAAAAGGAGGATAAGGGAGTGGAACGAAAAAATAGAAAAGGAAGAAGAAAATGAAAAAAGGAAGAAACAGGAAAAGGAGGAGGAGAAGGAAAAACAGGAGGAGGAAAAGAATGAGAAGAAGAAAATAAGTGTAGGACAGAAAATAAGAAGTTGGTGGAGGAATAGAAGAACTTAGAAGAAGACAAAGAAGAAAACCAAAGGCCCTTTTCAGGGCCACCCCACTGTCTCGAAAAGATATTTATTCTTTCTTACCTAAAAAATTTATTCGATTGTATAATTTATCTTTTAACTCACAAAAACATTATTCTCTTATCTAAAATTTTTTTAGTCAGTTGTATAATTTGGGTATAATATTATAATATCCACAAACACGGACGCGAATGATTCAAACTTTATATAGAAATGACACAGGTGGCATGACGTCACGGTACTTGCTATACACAAACCCGAACGCGAATGATTCAAACTTTATATAAAAATAACACAGGTGGCATGATGTCACGGTCCTTGCTACATTGTTGCAACTGTCCAGTACCGTGACGTCACCCTACCTGTTCCATTTCTCTTGTCGCTATACAGACGTCCCATTGTCCCTATACAGTCCCAGGGTGTGCTAGTCGCTATACAAAATTCCCATTGTCCCCATACTATCCCAATGTGATTTTTTTGTCCCTATAAATCGTGTCCCCATACTATCCCGGGGGGTGGGTGTGTGTCTGTAATGCTAATTCCCATTGTCCCTATATTATCCCACTACACTACTTCCGAGTAATTGTATTTCAGGGTTAATTTTCAATAGTTATATAGTTTCAGTATATTTCAAATTTAACTTCTGTTGATAATCTCATTATTTTTTTATCCCTTTGCAAACTCTCACTTCGTCTTTATTGTGAATGAATATAATTTTGATTTTTACATACAGAGGAAATGTCATCTTTGAAGAATCCATGAACTTTGTTATTTATTTATGGTAATCCAAAGATGTTATCATTGGATAGACTCTAGTGTAACAGAAAATGATGGCATCACTCATGTCACTATAAACTACTTGCTTACCTATAACAGTGGTAAAATCTACTGCAAATTGGTTTCATGATTTTTTCCAAACTGATCTTGACGATGTCATTCTTTATAACTGTTCTACTTTCCAACGATGGATCTTTTCGTCATTTAGAAACATTCTTTTCATCTGTACATATTTTTCATTGTTGTTCTTTTCCTAAGGTTTTGCATCTGTTTACCAAACACAGTTATTTCTTATTTTCAAGAAGTTGTTTTCGAAATAATGTATTACCTTTAACCCTAAATTTTTATCCAGTTTAAACAAGGACTGTTCAAACAAGAAAACTTTAGCGTAACTTCTGTTTTCAATGACACATTACTCTTTATTTATCAACAGACACATTAAATTTGGTCCTGTTGGTTTGTATCCATGAAATGATCATTCAACATCTTTGGCAATAAAGAAAAATCATTTTCATCTTAAAATATTATTCGTGGAGATATTGTTAAATGCTGGACATAACCATGCGAGGTCAATGGACTCTCCCAATCCACTTTCAAAATGCTAATGGTATCATAGCCATCTAGGATTTCGAACAAAAGTTTCTTTTTCCCTTTTAATTTGTTCATCAGTTACCCATATAGTTTGTTTGGACCGCATGTATAGGTTCGTGACATTTCCTGCTCACCAATATTGTTGGAAACTAACCTTCCTACCATCCATGATTTGGTTCAGCATATCTGTCTGAGCACGTGCTAGTTCCAGGTCTTATTCCACTCTCTATCTTTTAAAAGATGGAACTAGTAAAGGAAACAATTGAACTATATAAAGGCTAAATTTTGCAAATCAAGTAACAAAACCGTAACGGGTCCAAAAATGGGACGGAGTTGTTTGGCGACTTTCACTTGGTCCTGAAACAGCACAGTGCGGTTTTCTTAACCTAACGTGGTCCCGAATCGATATCGACCGTTTGGAAATCAAGCAATTTACATACTCCTAAACGTAGCTGTGCCCTTTAGGTACAATACATGGTCCTGAAACGACACAATGACGTTCAAAACTGATCGCTTTTATCCACTTGCTTTAACCGGTCCCAAAGGGGGGCATAGCGAAGTTTCTAAAATATCAAATTTTATATCATTTAATGTATACAAAATGAATAATTTTATTTCATTAATTTTGAAATGATTATTAATCGGCACCTGTACTTTTGGTACATTTTGTTAACATTTGAAGTACAGTTTTGGAGTTGATATATACATATAAATTGAAATAAATAAAATAAAATATAATACACAAGTTAAAAAAAATACTTATATCATGCAAAATATTATTTCATCTTTTTGCCACACAATACAATGTTAGTCGGAAAATATTAGTATTTTCTTCCTTCTTTGTACTTATATTAGGTCTTCTAATATTAAAAGAATATATGTATTAGGAGTTTTATTTAATTTATGATACCGCGCGGGGTGAAAACAACTTGTAACATAAGAACCAGGTAAAGAATGAAATCGCTAATTTACAAGACAACCCGCATCGTTTCAGGAACAGTTAATTTTCCGACATGGCACTGGGCCAGATAGATTGTAAAATGGTCCCGTGCCGTTTCAGATAAGGTTTCTGTAATTGTCCAGTGTCATTAAAGTCTGAAGTTCCTAGGACGAGAAAACCTTGCAGCAAGTCAGCAACATTGATAAATGTTCGAGAAAATTTGGCTGTTGGTGTAATCATGAACTAGGGTCGATACGACCTATTAGGCTAGAATAATTTCTGGATCGTTTAATCAAATTACCTCTCAGATCAACCATTGATTGGTTTCTCTCAGAGTAAATATGGGTAAACCAACAATCTCCCATCATCGACTTTGTTTATGTCAGAAACACACATGATAAAACTGGTCATTCATCATGATTTCGAATGGTTACAGTACCTTATTATTCTCTTTTAGAAAGGAAAACCAACGAGTGAATATAAAATTCAGAAGATGGCAATGAATAAACTCACATCGATTTAATTTTGTTACGCAACATTACAGTGAATGGCATTGGAAAAACCAACAAAAACTTCGGTTCAGTGCAATTATCTTCCAAAACTGATACGAGCCTTCTTTACTTCATTTGGTACTCACTAGGGTTTACTTTCGTCCCAAATATAAATCATCTGCTTAAAACTGAAAGAAAAACCAATCAATTTTTAAAACTATTTCACGAAACTGCATTTTAATCTAGTCCTGGAAAACCTGTAGAACAACAACAATTCGATCTTTTATGGGCATATTCAGAAGCTCACAAGATAACCAACGACAGTCTGCGTCCGCCGTTATCATATACATCACCATCTTCTTCTCCTTCGATGCATTCCCCAATCTATTGATTCCTTTCTATAGCAGTGCATGGACATTGTTTGACGTATACAGAAATGTCGTTACGTAATTCAGATGGACAATGACAGCTGCGATATTTTACAAAACTCTTGATCATAGCTGACCAAATGAATGTTTTCTGTAAACATTCTCGGTTCTGAAATTAAGGAAAATTGAATTTTAAAACTAATCAGAAAATTACACGTGTCGGGTATGTCGTATTAATGTTATCTAACAGAAGTTGTTGAGACGATTGCGTATGTCATGAACTAGAAAGTGATTAGCGAGAGAACATGTACATTTTGTTACATTAATTTATTTATTGACAAATCGTAAATGTTAAGACTTGATTAAATCCTTTATTGTTCTTATTCAGATTGTCTGTTGTTTATATACCTGGATAGATATAAAATGTATTGACATATAAGTCATTAGTGTAACGGTCAAACTTTCTTATGGAACTTCGTCTGTTATCAAAAGACTCTCTATAAAGCAAATCTATAGATTGCAAGCAATTCAAAGTTAGCTTAGATGTGTGTGTGTGTATATGTGTGTGGAACGAGTGTGATATTCTTTTATTCCTCCACTTTCTGAAGATTTTAAGATACTTGAAAGAAATGCAATGCAATTCATAAAGGCACGAAAATAGTCAATTCAGCATTTATGAAGCCCTGTGAATTATTTATAAATCACGATTTAGCAACACTATAAACAATACTACCAAATACAAACGCTTTCAGATATTACACTTGAGGTACATGTATCACGCAAGGAATTATTTACAGTCACTTTGTTAGAGTTTCCATCAACTGAGATCAATGTTTTTCTTTGAATCAGCTAATATGCATCGGACAGTTTGTTTACGTATTTAGTACTAAATTCGCTACTTTGCAATATTTTTAAACTTCTAAAGATACAACTACCCAACAATCGTCAATATCCTGCTCGCTTTCGTCTTGAATAAAATTATTTCTTGCATTATATTCTCTGTAAATTCACCATTTAATCGAATATATAATATCCTTTATCTAAATGAAATACCTGGTATAGAGTCTTATCATACTAATCTGACTAGAGTCCAATCGGTCTGAAATATCGCTTAAACCACTAAGTAGCGTGATCGCTATATTATCATCCTTCAGGTACAGATCACAGAAAGCATAGAAAATTTCTGATGGCATATATGAAAAAAAAATATTCTCCATCAAATGGTTGATGTCGTCCAAGGGTTAAGGCACAATTCATTGAAATGTATAAAATACGGTCATCACTTGTTTTCCACATGTATGGGACACATTCCAGATGTTGCTTGCAGTCCTGCAATGTGATATTATATCTCATACTCAGTGTTTCTGCTAGAGTCAGTATAAGTGTTTCCATAAAGTGTGGATTTTTAAACCTGGATTAATTTTTAAAGATCGACCAAATCCCTCCGATGGATTTCTGATACTCATTTCATGTTTTCTCTCCTAAAATACCTGTGTTCTTGTCCAAATTAAGTTTTTCCATGTTAATGTGTCTGAAAACCTTCTAGTCAAAATAAAGTGGTTGAGACAGTCTTTTGAATCATACGTTTTGAGTACAGTATAGATATCATATATAAAAGAATTGTAACTGTGTTTTGGGGTCAAAAATCAAAGTGCAAACGGTTCAGAAGAAATTATTTTTGGCGGTTAAGTGCATGCCAATGTTTTTGCTTATCTGTGCTAGCAACCATTGTTATCATTCCCAAGGTACCGTAGCAGGCTATATTTGAAGGAAACCTTGTTCTTTCCAGGCGAAATATCGTTTTATTTTTTTCCACAATGTTTCAATGCCTTGATAGTCATACTGAACCAGATTTTTGACCCGTACAAAACAGACGGCAATATAACTCTTCCCCGGAAACTAAAGGATTCATTCCATTTGCATTTAATCCAATTGCAGATAGTGAGTTTATTACACGTTTAGCTTCATCGCAGGAATAGTCTACAGGATCATTAATTTCCATTGACTGGAGAAAAAGGGACTCTAACTCCACAACATTTCACCGTTTTTGTGCTAGGAATATCCTCTAATTCCAAAGTAATTCCATTTGATGAATACATTTTATTTTTGTTTTCCCTGACTTTCATCCAAGTAATCTAGCTAAGATTCCGTTTCGATCGATCGATAGGATTATGTTTCGATCGTTCGATCGATCGATCGATCAATCGACAGACAGACAGACAGACAGACAGAGTGGTGTTTCTGAAACCTAACTTGAATAGTCCGATTACAAAATCTTTGAATTAAAAATACCAATATTTTCCTATATCCTTTGATGTCTTGCATATTTCGCTCTTGAAGCAACACCGTTGGGACCAAATGTGCAGCATGGGGTCAGTCAGTTGACAAGGTAAGGGCAACATGATTTGCTGCAGCGATCAATCTGATCAATAAACCCGTCGAGGGAGTAAATAAACCCGTCGTCGGGGTAAATAAACCCGTCGTCGGGGTAAATAAACCTGTCGTCGGGGTAAATAAACAGAAGTCAGGGTCAACATAATCTTCAAAGAATATTTTTCCCGATGTTAGATGCAGATTAAGTTTGGCCAGAACTCCTGCAAGAAAAACAACTTGATGTAATTGGTGATCGCACAAGAATGTCTGCTAGCAAAGTTTGTTTCTCGGATGACAAAATGTGTGTGTGTGTGTGTGTGTGTGTGTGTGTGTGTGTGTGTGTGTGTGTGTGTGTGTGTGTGTGTGTGTGTGTGTGTGTGTGTGTGTGTGTGTGTGTGTGTGTGTGTGTGTGTGTGTGTGTGTGTGTGTCTTTGTACGGACATTCAATATCAAAGTACGTGGAAATTTTTGGACGAGGTCAACATAAAGGTGTGGTCCGGTATAAACCGGATTTAATGTCGCGCGCTGCGATGTCACATTGAAAGCTGCGTGTGTAGAAAAAAAAAATCGTACAACATTGTTAGTTCTTGATTTGACTCTACGTCCTATTTTCTTGGCCCATTGTAGTACTTGGCCGCTGTTGTAAAACTCCGTAGCGACCAATATATATATATAGCCCTTGGCGTATATTTTTCACCCAATATCAATTTTATTTTCCCCGCCTAACAGGAACAAAACAGATAAGTAGTTATGTCTTGTCAAATTTTGTATTTCCATGTATAACGTTTACGTTTAAGTTGATGGTTTAATTATTTCAAGGATAATCATACTAAAATTCTGCATTCTTATTAATGCTATTACTCTATTGCTTAATTAAGATTGCCAAATTAAGGGGAAAAAAACTATGTATTTTGGAAGTCATTGGGCGATATTCAAAATTCGTTAATAACTCAATGATCTAACTTTATTAGATATTTTTCCTTCGATAAAGCCCGTGCTTTCCTCTCATTACGTCCATGCTAATGGTTAATGTCATGCTTTGTAGTCCAATTACAATGTAAAAATGAATGCAGTGCAAACGTTTGTGTCAGATTAAACTGACATCGAGAGTTTTAATTACAATTTATTTCTTCTGTCATATTGTAACCTTAATTTGAAATGGCTCCTTTCATTAGCAAAGAAGCAATTAATCCACAGTAGATGGTGTTCTTGAACGCTCTGATTTTTGTTGTAATGATCGATCGTGATCGCAGACATCCAGGAATATAAACTGTTTACTCAACAAATGATTTAAATTATCTCAAACAATATTTTATACATGGGTGTTTGTTATATGTAGGTGTATTTTATATGTGGATGCATGTTATATGTAGGTGCATTTTATATGTGGTGTTTTTATATGTGGGTGTATTTTATATTGTGGATGTATGGTATATGTGGGTGCATTTTATATGTTGGAGCATATTATATGTGGGTGCATTTTATATGTTGGTGTATGTTATATGTTGGTGTATGTTATATGTGGGTGTATGTTATATGTGGGTGTATTTTATATGTTGGGTGAATGTTATATGTGGATGTATGTTATATGTGGGTGTGGTTTACATGGTGTATGTTATATGTGGGTGTCTGTTATATTTAGATGTATTTTATATATCGGTGTATATTAGATGTGGATGTAAATTTATATTTTGGTGACCATTGCCATAGCTGTTCGCATTCTTATTCCATTTGCTCAAGATGTCAAACCATAAATGTTTCTATCTACACCCTCGTAAACATCAACTTTGTAAACATGACTTTTGACAGATACGAAATATCAAAAGTATAATCAATGCTACCTTTTTATCCTTGGACCTTTAGGAATGATTATGCAAGGAAATTTATATTACCGTTCATTTAAAAAGGTGCGGGAGTTTAATTGTATTGTAAGGAATTATTGGCTGGAATTCTTTATATCCTCTTGGTCTTTCATAACTGTTCTGAGGACAGGCACTATTCGTGTATTTTTCAAGCACAAATTATTTTATGTTAACTGCAAAAGTAGTATTGTCATTTTTATGTAAATGTCCTGAAATTATATTTATATAAATCGGAACTTTTGATTACTTAATCTTATCATTCACCCAGTTTATTTACTCGTGGTGATTTGGAGGGAGTTAAATATGCTCAGTTTCGAAGTACCTACAGGACATGGTTTCTGTTATTGTTTTGAGGGTGGCTCGAAAACATTGCATATGTGCATAATTAGAACCCGTATGCCATGCCGTACATTTGGTACCTTCTTGAAATAACCTTTGCAAAAAGAAGTTCCCTTCACTAATCCCTAGGATTTTATTAGACAACTCCTTTGACACTAGACACATATGAGATACGTATCCTTTGACACTAGACATAGGCAGATACATATCCTTTGACACTAGACATATATGCAGATACGTATCCTTCATGTTTGTATTATCTTTATATTTTTTTCGGATAAAACCTTAGTCACTTATCCTTTATTTCAGGTTTGGACAGCTGTATGCAGGTAATAAAATCCGTGTACCTGCTATTTGACTGGCTTTGACATAATTATCAGCTGTCATATTTATAGACGACCCCGTGTCCTGTGCAAGACTCGTTAGAAAGCGAAATTATGTATGGTTCTTACAGACTCAACAGATCGTGTACATATACATTTTAATTATGTTACTGGACTTAAAATTGCTATCCAAGAAACAGCGTGCAAAACTAATGTGAAATAGCCTTAGCGCTTTGGTAGGATTTAGAAGTCCATGTGTCAAACTTAACTAGCCATGACGCCTTCAGATTTTAGGGTCCCTAAAGTCATTGTTTACCAGTCATAGCGCTTTCAGCACCTATTTGGTTTTTGTGTCGAAGTTAACTAGCCTTAACAGTATCTCATGACTAAGGGATCAATGTGTCTAAGTTGACTAGCCTGAGAACTTTAAGGATATTCGGGTCCCTGTGTCAAAAGTTAAATTGTAATATTTATTAGAGAAATAAAACTCATCAATTGATCTGTGTGTGTGTGTGTGTGTGTGTGTGTGTGTGTGTGTGTGTGTGTGTGTGTGTGTGTGTGTGTGTGTGTGTGTGTGTGTGTGTGTGTGTGTGAATCCCCTTGTGTTCGTGTATTAAGTATGTATGCATAACAGTGTACACTTTTAAACATATATAAGCGAATTGTCCTTTTGTTGGCATTCCAAACTTGCATTTCATAGACACCTCCTTATATGAAAGCCTCGAGAATGTTGTTGTTGCTTGATACACGTAGTCGGTGGACCCGATTTAAGGTCACTATCCGCTCCAGAAAACAAATCCTACTTTCATATTCTCCATCCAGACAGTCCTATCACACTTCTCCCCGATGATGATGAATTAAAAATTATATGCGATTAATTATCAACTTGAACGCTTAAAAATTCAGAAGAATTCATATTCATCTATAAATAAACAAAGTGTTTGTCCGTACGTTGTCTGTAGTGTCATTTTATGACTTAAATCTACGGGAGAAAATTGTCCTAACCATCATTATTGATTGACGCAGAAAGCGGTTTACATGTCGTAATAGTGAAAATAGTCGTTATACGTTTATCAGTTGATAAATCTGCAGGAATTATCTACCTGATAGTGCACTTAATCAAAACTTTTAAATACTCCCATACCAATAACATGTTGATGGGTGTTGTGACAGAAACGGAGCGATTGAAACCAGATTATATTGATCCGGAACAACAAAATGTATATTATGTTTTCCAGCGCTGTAAAACGATATCTTTAAACGGACAAAGATTTGTTGCCGACAGATTTTATCTGATAATCAAGGAGAAACTAAAATCCATATTGTATCGATTGCATATCGATGTATTTACGTACATTTATTGGCCATAAATGCAGAGCAGCATTGGCAATGACATGACCCTGTTTGACAAAAGTGATATGAAATCTATTTTAATTAATTTAAAGAAAATTTGAGCGCGATGAAATACTAGATGAACCAGCAGCCCTGGTGATAAACAATGAGTAAAGTTCTATATTTTGCTTCCCATGACAGTAAACTGTGTTATACTGTGAGCAAAGTTCTATGTTTTACTTGCCCTGTCGATAACTTTCGTTACACTGTGAGAAAAAGTTTTATATTTTACCTGCAATGGCGATGACCTTTGTTATACTGTGAATAAAGATATATATTTTACTTTGCCATGGTGATAACCTTTATTATACGATGAGGAGAGGTCTAAATTTTACTAGCCCTGGCGATAAACTGTCTATTACTGTGAGTAAAGTTCTGTATTTTACTTTCTTACCATGCTGGAGTCACATGTTTAGGAATCTGAATTTGGTTCCAAATGAGGGTGCAAATCTGATTCCTGTGAGAACAAATTATTGTTATATCACAGAACTGCGCAGTGAATATCAGTTACTAGTAATATTCTATTATGTCTATTTACATTCTGTATACATCGAAAAACCTCCATTAAGTTCTTTTCTGATATGTACTGCCCAATGTGCAAATCAAACATATCATTTTCTCAAAAAGCTTTGCAGCCGTGGAAATTTTAGATCGAATTTCCACTGAACTTCCACATCCCGTTTTAGATATTTCGACAATTATGTTGACGGCAGAGCGTATTCCATGTAGAAGACATGGAAATAGCCGAAACCACGTGGAAGTGGCATAGTGTAGTCGCCGTAAACAGGAGCTATAATGTAGACACATTATATCGAACCCTACCTGCCTGGAGTGGAAACGCAAAATATTAATATCATCAGATATGAAAATTTAAAATATATTTTGTTGCTGTAATAAGTCGACATATAGTCGATTATCCATAATTTGTGACTGTAATATGCCGACCTATGAGACGATTATCCGGTATTTATCACATCCTCGGTAACTTTATATATAACATGTGTAGTTTAATATTTTTTATATGACAACATGCTAAAATATCATATGTAATTCTGATTGGTCCAAAAAGGCACATGACATACACCGGTTTTATTCTCTTTATTGATTGCCTGTGATCATGGAAAGTTTTTCCTTAACCCGCCTTCTGGACCAATTTGTTTTTACTATAGTAATCAACGTTTTAACGGTAATTTTTCGAATCGATTGCCCAAAAAGAATTGGAGGAAAAAAGGTCATGTCTTTTTCTGAATATGGCCAGTTTACCCCACAGGGTCTCGTTATGTCATGTATAGATTATCTGAAACTTAAAAAATGGAGTTTAACCCCAAACAAGAATAACAGGAACAACAAATAAAACTAAATGACTTGGTCAACTGATATCGGGCGTGGGGAGAGGTGTGGGGGGTATATCTGTCACATGGAATCTACCCAATATACAAGAGTGGTTTAAATGTTAACTTATAGGAGTAAATGAACTCACCTCTGTTCACAGAAGAATGTGGACATAAACCAGTCTTCCAGATGAGAGAACATTATCCAACCACAGCGGGGTTTTTTTTTTCGGTAAAATAGCTCAAACGATCGAATGTTTTATTTTTATTATGTGCTGCAATTCGGGCTCTAAATAAAATTTGTATATGCCTACTGTAGTCTACTGTTGCAAATCGACGATGCAAAACTTCAGTCACAAATACATGACTGTAAATCTGGAATATCTACATCCATGATCATACCCTCACATGAATATTAAACTACTGAATAATTAATAGTAAAACGGCCACACTTTCGCTGTTATTTGCTAAACATTGATCATCTAACTCAACTGAACCAGAGTGAAACTATGAGACATCATACGATATTTGCACAGACATTCTGTGCTGAGAACTTATGTTGTCTGAGTCAAATATTCTATATATTCGGAAAGGCAGTTTCTCTTTGGCAACAAAAATCTACTTAGAAATGTTACTGTCTATATAACTGCTCAAAAACTTCTACTAGAAGCAGGGACTATTTTTTACGCGTAACAATTTAAATGTTCATCGTCTTGGTCAGAATGAATGAAATTACGTCTTGTTCTTTCTCTCCAAACTATTTCCATTAAAATAAAATAAAAAAAATATGTGATAAACAGAACCTCACATGATCGCCCATCAGTATTCTATTGCAAAATCGACTAATTCCCTGTAGAAGTTCTTTGTATCACGTGATCTTTTGACTTCTGAAGTCAAAGCAATGTAAGAAATGTACTTATTGCATGGCGTCTTGTTTGTAAATTCATAAATTTTGCTAGTGGGTCGACTTATTAAAGAGATTAAATATGGTTTAATGTTGTTAAAAAGAAGACCATTATTCTAATTATGTATCAGTCATGTAAGGTTCGAGACAAGGTCGTTGCCACCTATTTCAAGCGACTATCCTTGCGTAGTTTTCTCAGATTCAATGGTTTCACTAGGGAATAGCTCTAACCTTCTACTAGTACTATTATTAATACCCCTACTTGGAGGGGTACTAATACGTTCCTACGTGTATCAATGGAGCAGCCGGGTGTGATTCACACCCGGCGCTTTTTCAACATAATCTCAGAAAGTATAAAGATTTTGTATACACATCCTTAAATATATCAAGCAGTCTTCCTATTTAATACAGGCTTTAACGAATGTCATTGTAGAAACATGAGTAAAATAGTATTAATTTTATTCATACGAAACATTTTTTCGATCGTCCGCCATATTAGTTCATCTAAGAACTACTTACATTTTCAGTTTCGCTTTTTTTTCTTTTTTTGGAGGGTTGGGTAGGGTGGGGTGGGGAGGGGTTTTGTGCGTCGTACAAAAACATTGCATCCGTCTTTGGAAACGTAACAGATCGTTATAAATATGGCGCGAATTGAACAACGTATCGTAGAGCGTCCAAATATGGTATAGCAAGCCTTATTTGGAAAATTAATTCAGCGGCATTACTAGTGGGATGCGGGGGGGGGGGTGCGAACCGCACCGGGTGACACCATCAGAGAGGGGACACCAAATTACTGTCTATAAAATGTTTGAATTTTCGTGCAGGAAGGAGGTCCATGGGGGTGACACCATGAGTTACCGCACTGGGTGACACCAACCCTAGTGACGCCACTTAGCTAATTATAGCGAGAATCTCGCGTTATCTGTTACGGTGGTCAGCGTAAGGTTAGTGTAAACATACCAATGTATTTTACCTTATGTAAGCTTAATAACTTTATCATTAGCCAAACTTCCTGATAAACGTAACTCTACTTAGGTAATATACATAGGCAATAGAATTTTACTCGTGTCATCTTTCTATGACAATAGTTTGAATTTGTAAGATAACATCGTAGCCTCGACCATTACGTCATCGTAGCAAACCTTCCACCTCAGCATAATTGTCCATATTTCTCACATTTCTGTGTATTTTTCATTGTATAAAAGTAATGTGAAATATGCCTGTCTTAATCACGTGACTGCAGTCTCTATATCCCATGACAAACACAAACGTTCGATTTCCATGATCACATGACCACTCTGCCACAAAGTTCAATTAAACATTTACTGCAACACATTTCCATCCTAAAACGTGCAGCAATTAAAATTACTTGGAACAAAAATAAGATTATTTGCCCTGATTGTCCTAACAACAGGAACTGCTTGTATGGTCCAGTTTCGAGTCGTAAAAGTCTTCGGGGTAAGTGATATTTCTTAAAGTAATCTTTTCATTGTGATTTATGAAAAGAAAAACAAATATTAGATCAAAATTGAATCGATGATTATATCATTCATTTTTTTTTTCCATGTCCCGTTTAATCTTGGCGATAAAAGTGGACTTCATTTTTTACATGTTTACATTTGTATCATTGGACAATCTGTCTTTAGTACACAATATTCGGGCGCTGTGTGTTGCCATTACCTCGACGGTCTTAATCGCTGTTCTTTTAAAGGTAGATTTGTGTTTATACTTAACTTTTTGTGCTCTGTTATAAAGCGAGGAAACTTTCAAATGGTATTTTGCTGTTTTAAAGTTGCATCGGAATTTTCACAAAGCGTGTTTTGACGTCGACTCCCATTTTTCGATTTGGAATGTGAGAAAGTAGTCCCGCGTTATACAACTGTGATGGATAGGAATATTCAACATTGCATCATGACTGACTCCAGCTTCTGACCCTCGGTTGAATTTCTTATCCAACACCGATGCGTACGAAGGATTCTAATCTTTAACAGGATGAGGAAACTCGGACTGTGGTGATTCGAATGACCTTAAATTTCATTAACTGTCTTCTTCTTAGTATTCAATATAAGTCTTTGGACTGGTGTATTTAATTATCCAAAGACGTTTATCATGGTATATTTGCAATATACTGTATAATAATTCAAGTTAACATCCATGAATTACAAGAGGATCGTATTAGTTCTGTCACTTTTTGTACATGAACAATGTATATGCCAGCCTCAGAAAGGCGATCTTCTGGGAAACTTAGCTGAAAACGGTTTCTGTCAAGCTGGACTGGTCTACCTTTTGTATTGGTTGGTACCGCTTTCATACCAATATTAACGATCTCCCTATCATACCGTTTTATCTTTGAACCGTATCCAATATTTTTATACCGTTCCAGTTCCCGTTCATTTTT
>JAECUM010027425.1:0-35395 GCA_016617855.1 Megalonaias nervosa
ATATATATATATATATATATATATATAAAGTGTGTGTGTGTGTGTGTGTGTGTGTGTGTGTGTGTTTTCACGAATCGCTAGCAAGATTCTCAGCATCAAGATAATTCTCAGCGATGTGTGTTTCAGTCCTAATAATCACATTAGATGACATGCTAATTCTCATCAATCTGTGACATGAAAATGTTTCACAGTGTTTGTTTCACTCCCAATAAACATATCAAGTGGCATGCAAATTCAAATCAATTTGTGTTTGAGCCTCACTAGTCATACCAAGTGGAATGCGAATTCTCATCAACGTGTGTTTGAGTTCCAATAATCACATCAGGTGGCATGAGAATTTTCATCAATGTATGAAATTTTCTATTTTGCCTTTCTGACACCTTTTGGGGTAAATTCACCCGTCCTTTCCTCTACCCCCAGACATATTTTGCCCCTAAGTGACTGTTGAATGTAAATGTTGTCGACGCGGTGTAAGCACTCAACATACACTCAAGTGACTTCAGTGATCCGGTCATGGGGGTTAAAGTCTTGTTTGGCTGGAATTTTACCCCTCCCTAAAAAAAGGGTTTATAAAAGGCAAAACGTAGCCTTTCGTACTTCTCTGTGGTTACAGAAATAAAATCCTGCAGAATGATGTACTTATGTAAGCAAGCCTATGGCAGGATCAAATATACACATACTGCGAGCTAATGTGTTGATCGATCGAAAGCACTTGGCTGTGTAAAGATAATTTCTGATCGTGTTGAGATTTAATGAATGAATGTGTCGTGTTTTTAATCAATAGTGTCTACAGTCAGGCGTGTAGTACTATATTTACATAAAGCTTTGTACTGGTTTTCTTTACAGCAATAAAGCAAGCCTTTGTACTGGCAAAAAGAGAAATATATTAGTTGAACTGTGGATATTGTATGAAACAAATGCTTGTGGTTGTTTATTATACAAATGTCAAGCAGTCAGGCCATTGATTCACAAGTATACTAAAGTAATTTATAGAAGTTTGTCGTAATGGCATAAACTTGCCAAAAGAATGGAATGTCAAAGATGTGACCGATAAACTAAGATCACTGTATCGTTTGAATGCATCATACAGGCTCATTAAAGAGGCACAAAAGTAGTTCTACACATTCTCCTAAAAAATCCAGAACATAAATTGGTGAATCTAGGAGTGATCTTGGAAACAGAACGACATAACCTTGGGCGGAATTTTAAGCAAATAAAACTAAAAAGAATCTGCAGAATATTGTGCATGAAAGAGTGCAGCCTCGAAAGAAACATTAACTCGCCCATTGCATCTGAAACGTGTGATATTTCTGATGAGGTCAGTGACGAAGATGTTCAAGAGCAGGCTAATTAAATAAATGCTTTTGGGCCATAATATAAGAATGTCATCCGAACTGACTGGTCTTCACGTGATATACGAACCATATTACACCAACGCAAAAGAGGAGAGAGGTAAGCACCTGAAACAATTTTATGAAGCTGAAGCTGAATGCGACAAAGAAAAACGATTGAGGAAATTTACCAGCACGCCAGATAATTTGATGTAGTTGCATAAAAGCGCACAAAGTCAAGTCGTATTTTTGAGTTTGTGTAATACTTACGGACGGGTACTTTGAGCTCAGTGATGGGTCATTTGAGCTTATTTGGATTGATACCGAACTGGAATATATCTTGTTCGCGTTTGACAGAGAATTTATATCTACGTTTGCAAACTTTGCTGTCGATACCAAGAAGAACAATCCTTTTTATTTGAGAAAGCCTAATTTAAAATTTCGGGTTACCATAAAGTCGCGTAATGGACTCCGTGAGGCTCACTATCCATCTAACCTTGAAATCAGTGTACCACCTGACGTGGAGGAGAAGATAAAAAACAGCAGTGGCGGTAACTAAACTCAGTCTGGTTACGAACCAGGGAAAGGACTATGAGTGTGTTTCCGCCAGTTAGATAAACGCTTGTGGGTATGTATATAAGAAGTTCCATGTCATTGGGACGCAACTTGAATCATTGAGACTCATATTTATACTGAATCTGACACCGACACCAATTACCATTCCAGCAACAACAACAACAACAATCACCAACAAAACAACATCGGTAAAACAACTAAGAAATTTTGCACGGGGGCACAATATCCAAATCCTCAATGGTGCAAGAAAAGGCGACATTTTTGCAGTAGTAGACGAGTGTGAACAAAACTGTCATCGTACTAAGCATGAAGAAAAACGTCGTCAGTACTAACGCTACTGACGAGGCTGAATATGTTTGTGCAAAAACGCAGCAATCACAAGTACTAGAATTCAAACTTCAGAAACGCATTGGAGAGTGGGAAATTCGCGTAGCAATTATCCCATCTACATACATACCTAGAAAAGACGCTCGACAAGTATTGACAAATATGATTCCTGGAATAGTAAAGGTGTTACAGAACTTTTAGGGGCCCCGAGTGGCCGAGTGGTCTAAAGCGCTGTCCGTTACGGATCACTGCCATCTCACCTCTGTCTGCGTTGGTTCGATTCTAAGATTCGGCGAATGTGGATATGTGAGAAAGCTTGCCAGTAGCTTCTCGTGGGTCGGTGGTTCTTTCCGCGGATTTCCCGGTTTCTTCCTCCACCATTAATACTGGCCGCCATGTATAGCCTATCGTGTGCTGAAAAATGGCGTTAAGCCCCACAACAACAACAACAACAGAACTTTTATTTCGCTGGGATCAAAGCAGACTTTGTCCTTAGCGCTCATGTGGTTATGCCACGTAGTCGTGACAAGAATGGATTTAAAACTTATACACCGTGGATCCACAGTGGTTCACTCGTAATCCTGAACCGCAAAGACCGCAGCGTCATCAATGATAAAATTGACAGACGTATTGAAAAGATTCTCGAAACGCCTAAGAAATACAGCAATGCAGGATCTTGATGGACTCTCAAAAGATGACACAAGTCGAGGTTTGTCTCTGACCATATCAGCCTTTTCGTGGATCTATTTACATACTAACACCAGACTGGGTACCGGCAAGGTCAGTTATAAACGTAAAAAACTTCGACAGCAGATGTTTAGAATGGGCAAGTTTGTCGGCGTTATATCCGGTCAGTGACAATCAAGGCATACGTCGAAAATACTGGCAACACTTGGGTAAACTCTACTTCAGTAATATCGAATTTTCCCCGTGCAGGTTACTAAAGGCATACTTAAGAAATTTGAAACACTTAACCCAGCTATCGCTGATAATCTGTTCATGTATGACAAGTGCTTTTATCCGCTTGCCTCATCTCCCCATGGTCGGCACAAATGAATTCTGATTGATTTGTTGCTGCTGAGTGAAATGAAAGAAACAGAATTGGTGTCACACTACAAGTGGATAAAGGACCTTGATCGACTGCTTAACCGACACAGCAAGCACACACATACAAAATGTCAGTGCAGACGTTGTATGCATGCTTTTAACACCGAAGAACTGTTCAAATGTCATGAATTTTACTGTGGTGAAATCAGTGACAAACCACAGAGTAAAATCATGCAAAAGCCCGGTGAAAACACTGTCAAATCTGCAATAGAATGAAAGATAAATTCCAGTATATCATTTACACGGATTTTGAATGCCTGAATGTTTCACAGACGCGAATGCGTCCAGCTCTGCTAACAAAGGCACAACTGCTGAGTCTATTGATCAAATAGTGCAAGTCGCTAAACAAATTCCATACGGGTTCTGTTATGTAGTAGTTCGATGTGATGGCAAAACAGGGTCACCAGTACTTTATCGTGCCAAGAGTGCATGCTCGCAAAATAGTTTTGAGGTATTTCTCACATCGATAGAAGTCACAGGGAAATAATTTCGACATCAGCTCGATTCGCCAGCAAAAGCAGTTATGACGGATGATAACATTCGCGAGTTGTATGCAGCCACCCATTGCTGGATTTGTGGAAAATCTGTTACTTCCCGCGATGCCGTAGTTTGAGATTACTGCCATATTACTGGTGCATACAGAGGTGTAGCACACAACGCGTGTAATTTGCAGTTGAGAACTGACCCCAACAAAACAAATATCCCAGTGGTGCTTCATAACCTGCGTTGGTACGATGACCACTTAATAATGCAAGCAATAGCCACGGCATCAGACTCACCAGTAAGCGTGATCCCCAACAACATGAAAAAACACATGACGTTTCGGCTTGGACAATTGCAGTTCATTTATTCATTACAGTTTATGAATTCGTCCTAGGACAAGTTAGTAAACAATCTGACGGCGGAAAACTTCAAAATCACTAGTCGATTCTATCTACTGGGTGTAAGCATCCCAAATACACACCTGCTGACGAAAAAGGTGTGTATCCCTACGAGTACATGAACGACTAGAATAAATTTACTGAAACTTAGTCGCCACCGATCAAAGCGTTTTATTGATCGTTGTCAAGTGAAGGTATTTTAGAACAAAAATACAAACATGCAAAGAAAGTTTGGTCAACATTCGAGTAACCAAACATGGGCGGCTATTACGATTTGTATTTGCGCAATAATGTGTTGCTGATGTTTTTGAGAAATTTCGTGATACCGCCATGCACGCGTACAAGCTCGATCGCGATTGTCGTCACCAGGTATGGGTTGGAATGCATTTTTATCCAAAACCTTAATTGAGCTGCATCTGGCATCTGTTTATCGAGCAATCACTTCGTGGCAGAATATCCATGTCAAGTCACAGAAGCGCTCTTGCCAACAACCTCAACGTGGACAGATATGACCCCGCTGACCCCAACAGTTACATCATGTACCCATATTAGAATAGCGTTTATGACTTGGATATGATGCAACCACTTCCGGTTGGTGGATTTCGATGGATCAATCCTTTGCACTTTGATCTACAAAAATATGTGCGCGATCACAACATCCACGGTTTTACGGATAGTTCTTTGAAGTTGATCTCGATTATCCTGAGCACGTACATGACGCACATAACGATTATCCGTTGGCCCCAGAAGCAGTGTCAGTGCCCGGTACGTTGTTGCCCCTGTATCAGTGGATGATCGCCGATGAGTCCGGCCGCAGATACACACAATGCACCAAACTGGTATCAAGTCTTTGGACCAAATGCAACTATGTACTGCAGGTGCAAATGCAGCGATTGTCCTTGCGATTGGGTATGCGTGTAACCAAAATCCATCCAGTACTTGAATTTCGTCAGCGCGCTTTGATGGCCCCGTACATTCATATAAATAATGACCTATGAGCAAAGGCCACCAATGACTTTGAAAAGGACTTTTTCAAACTCGCAAACAATGCCGTGTTTGGTTAAACCATGGAGGATCTGCGCAAAGGAATTCGAATTGATCAAGTTCGTGATAGTGAGAAAGACAAACTTCAAAGTCTCATCACGGACCCGGCCTTTAAAACCAGAAGAATCTTTGATGGTGGACTTAATGCCGTTCACAGTAAACAAAATGTCAAAACTCAAACTGACAAAACCAATCTATGTGGGTTCGTCCGTGCTGCGCTTGTCAAAGCTGCTCATGTACGAATTTCAATATGACAAGATCAAACCGTTTTATCAGGATTAGGTCAAGATGCTGTACACCGACACTAACTCATTGTTGATTCATATCGCCACCGATGATGTGTATGCGGGCATGGCACAACCAAGTCTGAATAACGAATTTGATACCAGCGAGTATCCGAAAGAACATCCATTGTTTAGTAATACCAATAAAAAGGTGGTTGACAAGTTCAAAGACGAATCCTCGGGTGAATTATCGAAGAGTATATGGGACTGCGACTCAAAATATATTTGATTGTGGTTGGATCGCAGAGATCTGGCAAGAACGTTATAAAGACCGAATCTGTTCTACAGATGATTGTAAAGAAAGATCTCAAACACGAGCTGTACCTGGAATATCTTTGAGACTGTCGTGAATTTGCAAACACGGCAAATATGATCCGATCCTAGAAACTTTGTATGGGTGTTTACCGATGCACCAAGGTGAGTTTTTCTTCGCATGATACCAGGCGATGGATACTCCCCGATGGAATCACCACTTATGCGTTTGTCTATCATGTAATTGTGAACAATCTTACGACTGATACTAGTTAAAGTGTCAACACAAATCCTGATGGCAGGACCGTATTTGCCAGAATGAATTGCAATTCCTCTCGCGCAAATGCACGGTGGGAGGTTTTAGCCCACCAGGTGATGATTGCCCAATCGGTAACGTGCTGGCGCGCCAAAAGCCCCCACAGCCTTATCATCAGGAGGTGTTCCCATTGCTAAACAAGTTACAATGCGAGTCGTAGATAGTATTACAAATGTTGCTATGGACTGATTAAAACAACTGGAATCACAAGCAATTCGAGACAGATTAAGGTGATTATTAACAAGAGCACCATAAAGGCAGTTCCAATTACATTACCATCGAATGAATAAATGCCGCCTACAAATAGTAAACATATTAACGAGGCCGCTCAACAGCGAATGTCAGATTCGGTGATTGCAAATCAGGCAATGAGGAGTGGATTTGCACGGGGTAAAGAAAACGAATAATGCATAAACTATGGCTCAGTTCAAAGAGATATTTGATTCAGCATTTGACATGAGTGCGCCTGTGTTAGTGAATTGAAGCTATAGAGATCTTCAGTATTACTCATGTACAGCCAGAGACCCCAATCAGTTAAAAATAGAACTGCAAGTACAAGACACGTCTTGGTTTTATCCTTTCATGTGAAGCATTTTTGGAAGTGTAGGGAAATGCGATACGCGAAAATAATGCCAGTTGCGATGTCAATACCCTATGATTATTAAACTACCTCGAAATGTTACTAGCGATGCTGATGCAGCTTTAGAAACTTTATCGCTTCCTAATCCTGATTTTAATTTTGGATTTGCACACCGTGAATCACAACTCATTTGTGCTTCATACAGATTTTCGTGCGCTATTCCACTCAGTCACATCTTTGGTTTTTGTAGAGGTGCTCGCGAGGTTATTTTGGGGGCCAAACACACAGTCACCTTGTTTAGTAAAAACAACTCCAACGATGCCATTTGGCGTGATGCAGGTGCTGCTGCTGACAAAGTTATATTAGAAACGCTAATATTGTGGATGCCGTGTTATCCCCTTCACTAACTACAGAATCACGCTTGTTATCATTTACGCAGTTGGGAACCACTTCAGTTTTGTCAATTCTCGCACATACCACAGACGCAAACCCGCCAACTGCTATTGCCTGCAAATAAGTACCCAGCATGG
Organism: Megalonaias nervosa; assembly: GCA_016617855.1. Lineage (NCBI taxonomy): Eukaryota > Metazoa > Mollusca > Bivalvia > Unionida > Unionidae > Megalonaias > Megalonaias nervosa. Next base: position 7,229 of record JAECUM010027425.1, read on the forward strand.
TCTTACTGCACCAAAACATGTGTTTGTTGCGTTTCAACTTACAGCGCGAGATGATAACCAGGCAGAGAGTAAAATGATATTTGACAACTTAGAAGTAACGGAGGATTCTTTGCGGTTAAGGGCCATCAAGAACCCTCCGAAGAAATTCGGCTGAGCTATGCAGACGCAACTTCTCATATTGTACTTGCATAATACAATCTGTAGTCGTACATGGACCTGCATTAAAACGTTGACACGGGTCTGCAAATTTCTCAGCAAGACTTTCGTACGTTGTACCCCATTTATTATTTTTCATTGGAATACTTATAGTTGTTCAGGCAATCCGTCGCTGACATGCATTTTTATGCACGTGTCGGTAACGATGATGGTGGTTATCGATCCCATGCTGTAATACTTCCTGACAAAACACTGTTGCTGCAGGATGCTGGTGGTCAAATGAGAATGATCGATGCACCTGTGGAAAATTCATGGAAATTCGTAATTAAACCTGTTGCGTATTTGAATAGTAATAATGTTCTATCACGAAGTAAAGGTCAGTCTTTCTGAAAATCAACGTGCGAAAATAAAAAACGCAATAAAAAACAATTGTGGTGTCACACTGAAACTTTCTCCGGCAAAGTTGACTGGAAATGTCTACATGTGGTTGACCGAAACACACAGCTTAATGTGGCCAGACACAAAAGCACCGCAGAAACATTAAAATTATCTAAGTCAGATGTGACACAAATGCAAAAGACTGGTGGAATATTTCCATTCCTTGAAGCGATTGCAGAATTGTTGGCAGCCGTGGCTTCATCAGTTGCAATAGCTGAGGCGTTAGAGGCTGTCGAAACTGCATCTGGAATAGCTTTGAAAAAGGCGGTTGCAGGCCACATAAAAAGGGAGTAGTCCTTTGATTGTCAGACACTTTTTGGGGAATACCCTCGTGCGGAAGTCTTCGATTATCGGGTCGCAGAAGATCTTGCCGTTGACCCGTCCATTGATCACTTGATTTATTCGCGATGAAAAAATCAATAAAACATTTTCGTGTTTTTTTTATGCGAGGTGAACTTTCATCGAAGGAGCCACACACATGTGAAACTGGTATTGTCAAATCTGGATCCATTAACAGATGCATGGTGACACCTCAACACAGTTTGTATTTTGACTCGTATGGACTTGCACCGCTAGTTGAAGTTGTTAATTATTTATCCAAGAGTGCGCAACAACCGTTGTTTCATTCGAATGTGCCAGTACAAACACGGTTGGATGGTCCCATATACGGACATCTTGTATTTAAAGCGTTTTAAATTTTCTCTACTTTTTATTTGATTATTAAGTTTATAATAACTTCTGGAAAATGCCATCTAACTTATATTGTTGTTGAAGCGTTGCGTGCACTGGGGCGCTCACCAACAGCGCAAGTACTTAATGATTTCACATTAAAGTACGTGAGTAGTGAAGGGAAACGAAATGCGGACAATGGGAATTAGCATTACAAGACCCTCTTGGGACGATGTACAGACAAGATTTATAGGACAAGGAATAAACGGACAAAAGATTGAGACTGTATACGGACAAGGGTAATTTAACATAGGGAATGTATTGGGCTTGTATATGGACAATATGAATTGAACACGGGTGATGTCACGGTACTGGACACTGGCAACTATGTTGAAAATGGCTGACCTCAATTGGGCGGAACAGTGTGGCAAGGGGCTGACCTGAATACGCGTTACTCTATGGACAAATAGAGACATAGACATAGATACGTGGTTAGAGATAGGGTTAGAGACATAGACAGAGACATAGACATGTTACACAAACATAGATTTATGGACATAAATCTATCCAACAAAAAATAAACAAAAATTATTTTAGACTAGAGAGAATTGGCATCTTTTCGAAGCAATGGAGTGGCCCTGAAAAGAGCCTTTTAACTTTCTTCTATTTTCTCTCCTCTCTTCTCCTCCACCAACTTCTCATCTCCATCACATTTTTCGTCTTCTTCTTCTTTTTCTTCTCCTTCTCTTCATTTTCCATTTCCTCCTCTTGTTTCTTCTTTTCATTTTTTCTTCTTTTTCAATCTTGTCATTCCATCTTCTCATTTGTTCCTTTTCCTCTTTGTCTTCCTTCTCCCCTTTTTCCTCTTTTATAAGCTCTCGGAGTCTTTCCTTGGCCTTTCTTAAATTATTGATCTCCATTTTTACTCGGTGAGGACTATAACATCCATCTTCCAATCTGACCAACATTTCCTCCACCATACTAATATCGTCCACCACTCCTTGCAACTTCTGCATTTTGTTGACGTGATTGCTTGCCATTTTTTTTGTTATTCACTGTTGAATGGCGCGGTTGACGAACGCTACACATCATATACCTCAAACACGGATGTGAAGGAAAACATCCCCTCACACCAACTACCCATATCACATACCAAACAATCCATAGTCATGAGAGTGCTAACCTAAAATATTTTTTTATACAAAATAATACACTAATACTAACAAAACCACTATACTTTCTATCAATGCATAGTGGAGAAGGAAAGTTTTTATTTACAAAACACACCATTACCTACAATCACATCGGCAAAGGCAAACACTCATGAGTGTAGGGACAAGGGGTTTGTCAATGGAAAAAAGACACACACACACGTACGTGCGCGCGCGCACACACATACTATCACATCAGCAAAGGAGTTAGTGTTTATAGTTACACTACTACACATTCACAAATATTCTTTAGTGTAGGGACAAGGGGTTTGTTAAGGGAAAAAGACACACACGTATGCGCATGCACACAAACATAAACAAAAATACACACGTACGCACACACACAATTATATTATTGGCAACTTGATCAGTCTCTTTTTTCTAGAGATCTAGTTAGCCCTGAGAAGGGCTGTTTTTGTGAACTCCAAATGCACCTCTTAATGTCTGCACCTTCCAGGTCGAGCACCACACACGTATCGCCTACTCCAGTCATTCTCCCAATGGATCCTTGTGGTTGGGAGCGCATATGGTTTATGAGTGGCCTCATCATCCCAGTTTTCACTTTGAGGGATAGTGAATACTTGTTCCCTCTGTCTTCTCCTATGCCAGACCCGGAGATGATGAGGTCTCTGCGGCTCCCACTCTTGCCACTGTCTCTCCAACTCTTCGTTCCAGTTTTCGATCTGAGTGACAGCGGATCATGGTACTGGTGGTAGTGGTTGTGGCTGTGGCTGACGTGGTGGCGACGGTGGTGGTAGTAGTGGTGGTGTTGATGTACTGGCTTCAGGTTTCACCTCACACAGAGCCCTAATCATGAGGTGAGACAGGAACCTTTCTTTCTTCTTTTCCTTCTTTTCTTCTCTCTTTATCTTCTCCTCCTCTTCTTCCAGCCGGGCTGCTTCTGCTATTGCCTCCATGGCCAGCTCGTCCAGCAGGCGCCTGGCATACTCCAGGTCCATTTGGAGTTCAAGAAGTTTGGCTAGTCTGCTCATGCTGATACGTCAGCGATGGATAGCCAGACTGACGAACGCTACTCTTTATATACTTCAAGCACGGACTTGAAGGAAACATCCCCCTTACACAAAACCTAACAACACCCACACCATAACCAAAACCATGGAACGCGCGGACCTAAAAGAAACACTCACGTCCAGTTTTTACCTACAAACACTTTATTATCACTCATACATATAAAAAAACACTTAGACTAGGGAAACGAAGTGTTTATTGGCACACTTCTATCCCATCACACACACACACACACACACACACACACACACACACACACACACACACACACACACACACACGCACAGACACACACATATACTGTCCTACAAATCCAGGGAAACGAAGTGTTTGTAGGTACACTTCTGTTTTTTAACCTACGGACAAACGCAAAATACAAGCAAATTTTGGCAATTGAGTAGTATGTCTTTTCTAGATTTTTTGGAGTAGCCCTGGAAAGGGCAGTTTTGTTTGGGATTGTGGCAATCTCTTATCGTCTAAGATTGCGTTCCCATCTGGCTGCAGGCTTTCCGACAGGATAGGGTCTGCCTCTTCGGAAGGAGAAGGAGAACTCCTTGGTATCTACTCGACAGTCCACGAAAGCCTCTGTCTGGCTCCTGCTGTTGTTGTTGTTGTTGCTGCTGCTGCTTCTGAAGTCTGTACTTCTCGGTCCATTCTTCTTGCTCCTTTTTATTTCGTCTTTAAAGACCTCATTTTTCAGGTCTTGTGCCACTTTCAACATCCTGTCATTTTCAGTCTCATCAGGCTTTGGCATCAGGTTCTGCCTGACACGATGCAAATGGACGTGTGATTCGTTCAGCTTAGCTAGTCTTGAAGACATCTTCACAGGTTGACGCACTAACAATGGACGATCAGACTGATGATGAGATTAAATTAAGGTCGCATGCGCCTATAAGGCATTCGCGACGGGTTAATACCCCCATATGGGGGTTAATTAACTATTCGCGGGGGAAGGAAAGAGTGCCTCATCCCCTGCGCATTTATGCACTCAAAGAGTGCTGTTTAATTTAGCCCACAGGTCGTGGGACAATAAGTTATAATAAGTGGGAATGTACCCAACACGCACTTATGTCAATGTATGTCTGTTTACTGCAGGTTAAGACGTCTCTGTGGATTGGGCACTGTTCTGATGACTTCACCCCGGTTCCGTGCTTACAAGCTGTTCGGGGCACATGATTTATAGACGAGTGGGAATTGGCCCACACACTCGTCTTTTAATGTCCGAGTAGGCAGTGAGCAGAGGGACCCGGTAGGAGACACCAAACGCCAGCCAAAACGTACCTGAAATGTCAAAAATATTACTGTCAAATTCAACCCAGTTGTCTATTATAGTGGGTAATTCCTATTGCCAATTTTGTGTTAGCCACAATTACAATTAGAGTCATGAATTTGGTTTTAAAATTTTTTTCTTTCTTATAATTTATTTTAAAAGTACGTAGTGTACATATATTTTATTTAAAACCAATAGAACAGGTCTAAGAGACCATTAACAAAATTTTGAATGTCGAGTTAGGAATTGTGGTTCTAATTTAGAACGGTGGTCGAAGGATCATATTAGGTTATCAATAGTATTATCGAGTCGAAATTTCAAGCCAAATTGAAATCTCTTAATAAATGGCAATTGAAGCCCTTAAAAGGGTTGTTTTTGGAGAGTCCAGCTGGTTGCACTTATTGAACAAAACATTTCGTCAGATGTTGTAGTACCAACCATTTATACCTAGGACGGACACTAGGATATTCTTCCTTCATTACTTCAGTTAAGGATAAATGGTCAAATGCAGGCTGATGTAAGGCTACGACATCTAGTTGATGGTAATTCTGCAGTCCTCGACAAATAGACCATGCTAGTGGCATTGGGCATTCGAGACGTTTGTCCCCCATGAATTTCATTTTGTTGACCGCTCTTCTCCATCATGATTTTGCTGTTTTAGTTTTGGGTGTTTCTAGCTCCCTCAAAACTTTGTGGTCTTCTGTGTAATGGATTGCGCCCGCTTTGTTCTGGTAAAGATTTGCAATTCCCAGTTCTCTAGCTTTATTATAAAAGTGTTGATATATTGCTACCCAATCTTCGCCAGTCATAACTGGTATATTTGTAGAAAGTTGTTTGGAAGTACCTGTTATGTTAGTAGAAGTAGGACTGGGGTGTCGGAAGTGCCAGTTCCTGTTTTTTCTCCTTTATCCTTTTCATCTACTGGTATTATTTTAGTTAGACTCTTCCTAGCTTGCTGCCTTGTGACCCTAGATTGAGTGTTTTCAATAGATGATGGTGGTGACGGCAAGCATTGTTGTTGTTGTTGTTGTTGTGGGATTTTCGGGATAACATCACTTTCGCTTTTTACTGGTGATGCAGTTCTTGTAGAGTGAGTCGATGTATCCAGGGTAGTGGTGTTCTTGGTAGGTGATAATAACCCTTCTTTACCTTGAGTTCCACTCGTCTGTACTCTCGGCGTCTGTCTCTGTGTTTCAGCGCTTTTTTCCCTTTTGTCCCTTCGTGTTGGTTTTCCACCTCCTCCTTTTCTCATTTGTCTTCTAGGACTGTTTATTGTATCTCTCTCTTTCATAGTTTTTGTCCTATATCAGGAGAAGAGTGGTCCTTTTCTCCTGAGCTCTTATACTCCAGCCGGTCGCTACCTTAAGTCCAAGACCTTTCAGTGCACTCATGGCTGTGGAGGAAAACAATTCCGCCGCTAGCGTCATGGCTAATAATTCGATGCTACTGCTCTCAAATCTCGCTGCAGACTGAATGTGGTCAGACGTACCTACTTACTTAGATTAAATTTAGGTCAAATGCTCCCATTTGGGCATGCGCGACGGTTTACTGCCCCCAAAGGGGGCTAATTGATTTTTTCGAGGGGGTCGGAATGGTGCCACATCCCCCAACGCATTAATGTACTCACAGAGTGATATTTGATTAAGCCGATAGGTCGTGGGACAATAAGTCCCATTCGACCTGTATGAAAGGCTATCATGAATGGGAATGGACCCAAGACACACTCATGTTGATGAAATGCCTATCCACTGCGGAAAGAGACGTCGTGTTTGGTTGGGCAATTCTCATAATACTTCACCCCGGTTCTGTGCGTACACGCTGTTCGGGGCACATGATTTTAGACGAGTGGGAATCGGCCCACACACTCGCCTTTTAATGTCCGAGTAGGGAGGGAGGAGAAGGACCCGGAAGGAGACACCAAACGCCAGCCGAAACGCACCTGAAACGCCAGAATTAATAATATCAAATTCAACCCAGTTGTCTATATATGATGGGTATTTCCTATTACCAATTTTGTGTTAGCCACAATTGCAATTAGAGTCACGAATTTTAGTTTAAATTTTGCTATGTTGGAATTTATTTTGAAAGTACATAGTGTACATATTTTATTTAAATAAAAAAATTCGGTCTAAGAGACCAAAAATAATTTTTGACAACCGAGTTAGGTATTGTGGTTTTAATTTAGAACGGTGGTCAAAGGATCATGTTAGGTTAACAATAGTATTAACGAGTCGAGATTTCAAGCCAAATTGAAACCTCTTGATATGAGGCAATTGGTTTAGTCATGAAAAGGACTGGGTTTACCCCTCAGGATGTGGTGGCATCAGGGTGTCGTGGTATAAGCTGATAGATGAATTCTGGAGCTTGGAATCTCTCCTTTGGTCTCCCCTTGTATTCTTGAAGGGCTACCATGTCTCCCACCACCAATCTGTCGCAATGGTGATGTATTTTGATTGGAGTAATCTGTATGTCGTGGATCTTGTACAGCTCGTTGACGATTAGGCCTAAGACTGCAAGCGGGCAGTCAAGGAACTTCCGTCCTAGTTTAGTGATGTCGTCATAGAGGATTTTCGCTTCGGTGTATTCCTTCTCAAATATTTTGGGTAGTTTACCATCTTCATAATAGAAATAGTATCCTTGCAAGATGCATCACAATGCTTCATTGTGTTTTCTTGTTGTCTCATTTTTTTTCGAGCAGATGTGTGATACTCCATAGTTCAATTTGTTCAAAGATGTAGTTGATTATATCCGCCCGTTTTTTAACCTCCACCTTTTTCTTGTTTTGTCCTCTGCTGGTTCTGGTTTGATCCTCTTTAGCATAATATTTCATTAATCTTTGTTTCACTGATGTGATTGTTGTTCCTATTGTTGTGGTGGCAGTTGCTGTTTTTGTAATGTTACTCATTCTCTCGGTTGATTTTGTTTTTGATGTTATTTCTTCATCTACATCCTTGTTTTCTTCATTGCTTGTTGACAATGTACATGTAGATATTGCTGCTGCTGTTGTTTTTGTAGCGAGAGGTCCAGGGGCTGTTGTTATTGTTGTTAGTACTGGTGATGTTTTCAAGGTCGTATGCTGATGGGGTATATTTGATTCAGCAATTTTTATCTCTCTAGCTGTTGTTGCGGCTTTATGTTGAACCATTGCCTTTATAGTTTTTGTTGTTGTTTTATCCACTGTTGTTGCAGGTTTTAATTCTTTTCCTGTTGTTGTGGAATTTTCCTTAATATTTCCGTCCTTTGGGGGTACCCTTGTTAGCCTCGTTCCCCTTTTCTTCTTGTAATGGTCTGTTGACTACTGTTTCAATACTCTTTGAGGTTGGCTCTTAAGTAATGTTCACCTGCATAATTTTGGTTGTTGAATGTATAGCGGCGACAGTAGCTGTTGATAGTTGTAAGGTGGTATTTTCCGCTCTATTAGTTTGAGTTGGCGGTGTCTTAGCCTGTGATGTACATCTAAAGAAGGCTGGGGAGTTATCGTAGAGACATATGATGTCAATTGTGAGCTTGAACTTGTAGCTTGCTCATTCTGTAGTGCCTCACGTGATCTTCTTAATGGCTGTTTTAATGACTGTCTTCTACTTTGAAGTCCATATCTCCAATTAATTCTGTCTGCGTTATTTTCCAAAATTAGTAGGAGCGTTGTCCGTTTAGCTTGGGCACGAAGACTCCATCCTGTTGCGAGTCCTAGGTCAAGTCCTATTACCGCGTTCAATGCTTGGTAAGGGATTAAACTTTCCATCTCTAACTGAAGTGCTGATTGTGATACTACTCTCTGCTCTGCTAGTCGAGAATAAAATCCTTGTGGTCAGACTAGGGACTGCTTCGCTTTATGTCTGAAGCGCGGACGCGATAGAAAACATCCGTATGGTTTTTTGGTAGGAACGCTATAACTCATCTCATGGCGAGGGATAGAAAGAAGTCGAAGGGCATCGATAGTGATAAAAAAAAATTAAAACAAACCATCAACAATCATTTTTGATCACATTTTTATTCAACCAGCAATTAGCCAACACATAATATAACATAAACACATTTTTTTCAAATAACACATTTTTAACAAGGTTGACAACGTTGTGAAGTCAAGTTAGACTTCCACTGATGGAGGTCATTTGACCATTGATGTACACTACGTTTCCTAGCTAAAGATAAGAGACATCCATAATGGTCACAAAACCATCGATCTACTTTTTCATCGTTTCTGGAAGAGTCACGATCAAAATAAGTCACTAAATGTTCTAAGGGATATCCAAAACTGCGTTGATGAAGAAAATACACACAATATTGTCCACACACCATGGAATCTGTGTCTTGTAATGTCACATTATTGAAGTGAGTCGTCTGGGTATTTCTTCTCATAAAGTCGATGATGTCTTCCAAAGGCGGTAATCCATACGAATCAAAATACTCCACACAGACATCGTGGGGAAAGTAGACGGCTACCCAGTGGGTTCCTGGGAGATGACTGTCGTTCGTGTTGATGACATAAGCTTGATGATCTTTAGGTTTGCGATGAGGAAGTTCGTCTTTAGCGCACACGACAGGATTCCAAGAAGCGGTGTACGAATTGTTTTTGAAAAGGTAATAAAGTTCCCAGGTATCGACTTTGTTTTGTGTTTCTTTTTTTCACAGTTAATGAGAAGTTATCAATTCAATCCTGACTTTTTGCTTGAAAATCTGTTAAGTAAACGTCTCTTCGCTTCGTCTCCGTACTCTGGGGGAAGAGAGATTGGATGCGATGGATTTCTAGAGCAGTCACTGGAGGAGAGGAATGATCACGCAAGTCTTTATACCATTGATGCAACACTGCTTCTTCCGAGATGAGACCCCAAACGTCATCCAAATATTCGTCCAATTTTTCTTCTTGACTCATCATCAAACATTAATCGTGCTGAATTTGACTGGGATAATTGTTTTGACATTCATAGCAATCTTTCTTGGTCAACTTTGTAATTGTTTCTGCCAGGTGTTTGGCAAAACAGGAGACTAAATGTTGTTCTTGTTCTGGCCATCTGGACATTACCATCACCTCTTCGTCTGTCTTTTCTGGTGGATGGTTCTGCTTCCACGATATCCTCCCATTCCATTTCCAAAGCTTCTCCACCATTCAAAGAGGGATAAGAGTCTTCCATAGCTTCTAATAGTCCAGAGTGACTTCTCTCAAACTGTTGATTTCTAGAGTGTTGTCGAATTCGGCATACAAGATGACATTGACCGTCTCTGTTAGAGCTTCTGCAAACTGAAGTTCCACACGCAGTGGACCAGATTTTATAGGGTGGAAATGTCCCTCGTCGCTGCCTTGGTCTGGAGTGAAATAAAAAGCCCACAAAACGTAGCCTCCTGCATAATCGTCGTACGAAATGCCGTGGCTGCTGTTGGTCTCTAACTGTCCCGTGGCTTCGTACAGGGACAAGTACGATCTCAAGTAATTCTTCTCGGCAAACTTAGGTTGGAAGGGTCTGGTACACAAGGTTCTGCCATCGCGACTGACTTCGATCTTGGACACTCTGTAGTGCTTAAACTGGAAAGGATTGGCAGTGACAGCTCCTTTGATAGCTTCGTTGCTGACGGTACCAATAATTAAATGTTTGGGTAACTGTTCTTGGAACAGATGATCTTCGATTTTGGATCGGAGTCTAGCAGCAATGGTGAAGGTTTTCACTTCCATTCGTCGTATCGGATACTTGGTGGTCGTTCTGCTCAAAGTATGGCAGATGTCGTTTCCCACCTTAGGTAACACTTCCACGCGTCGTACGTGGAGTTTGGCTTCTTGGATGATGGTTTTATACTCGTTGGCATGGGCCATCAAATGGAAAACGGTACTGCTACGATCCAGCGTCAGGCGGATATCCACTGCGTTCAGCAAATACTTTTCTTGCAACCACATGTCCAAATGCAAACGATCCATCAGTTCTAAACTACATCCTTGCAGGATTTTTTTTTCGACGGTCGTTAAAGCCCATATTGTGAGGATCGTCAGCTGCTGTCAAGGCTGTGTCGTTAAACTTGTCCTCGCCCGCTGTGTCAGGTTTCCATACGACGCTAACATCCATATGAGTGTTCTTAGTATCTTTTTCGTATGTCAAGAGATTTTCCAGGTACGCTTGGTAAGGGTAAGTATCCATGCTGATGCTGACTAGTTTGTTATTCAAGTACAAATCCACTTCGCTGAACAAGGAATGCATGAAATCGTTGACGGGAGCTACTCTAGCATCGGCTCCCGCAGCGGTGTCGTCCGTTTTGATCACTTTGACTTTCAGATACAAGTAACTGCTATTCAGATCGATGTAATCTTCGGGCTGTCCTTTGATTTCATATTCGATGGGGGCTGAGGTTGTCAGAGAGGAGATGGGATGAAATTCTACCCATTAGGATTCTTGCATCGTCATCATAGTTGGTGGCATGGCAAGCAATTGCAGTTCCGACTTGGAACATTCGCAAGACTCTCGGTGTGTCATTTTTTCTCTCTGTAATTTAATAATTACAAACGCCTAATTCTCGGACGGTTCTTCTTCTCTTGGTCTTTCTAGCTCTGGGTGTGTGAAGTTTTCTGGAGGGGTGTCTTCGTCGTCTCTTTCTGCCTTGTCCTTGCTGGGGTGTCAGGGAGCATGCCTGACTGGGCAGCCTCCTGGGCATTTATAGGAGTTTCTCGTCGGCCCAAATTGTCTTTGCCAGTTTGAAGCAAGACATTTTTGCCGGCTCTCATAAAAGCTTCTTTGGGATTTTGTTTATTGATGATGACATTTTGAACGAAATTCTTTGCCTTGCGTCAAAGCGGCATCTTTCAAGGCGTGCAATCATCGTTTCAAAACGGAAGCCACCGAACGAAACTCTGATTTCAACATATCTTCTAAACCATATCCTCGCTGTCGAGCGACTCCTCGGTACACAGTATACATGACTTACAAGTCGTTAGAGAATCGTTTTCGAAAATGGAGTTTCACTGTGACTTTCCCTTTGGAGAATGGAATATTTTGTCCCAGATCTCCTTTTATACCAATATTGACACTGTCGAAATACGACATAATGACAGATAAATAGCGATGATGTACAAATTCGCGGTGAACGTGATAGGTGTTTCCACCTTTCTCGTCATTGGTCGTGCCAGAATCCGCTTTGAAAGGAATGACTCGCAGTAACGGTTCCGGTGTGTGTCCCACCACGTTGTACTCCGCCACATCGGAGTACACAAAGATCAAATTTAATCCTTGGTTCAGTTCTACAGGGTAACGAAAAAGCTTCAAAAATTCAGCTTGTTGGCTATGGGTTGTATGAGTGGACCCTTGATCATCTTGAGGTCTCCGCCGAAAATCTCATACAGTTCTGGACAAAATGTAATGGACAGCGTTTAGGCATCCGAAAATTCATCAGCAGGCGATGAGCCACTTTATGGTACTCGATGGTGACACTTCGTTTGGTTTTGTCCAAGGCTTTGCCAAACAGCGCATTGGATTTGGAAGCGATCGTATCCACTAGATGTTGACCGCTAAAATAATAGCCTGCAGGAATTTTTAACATATACATGTACCGTGGAGTATCGGGGGACACTGGTCGTTTCATAGAGGCATCTACAGTTTCGTTTTCATTCAAGTATTAACTTCGACCTCAAAAGTGTTTTGATTTTCAGTGATGTTCTGATTTGTATAGGGTGAATCATTTCGACCAAAGCCACTTCCCAATGGGTTTCCTAATCTAATTGGATGGCCTGAGGTAATTTGGCCATGAAACAGCATAATGTATTGTGGGGAAACACATCCATGGAACTGTCACTGGGTATAGTTAAGTAAAATTGGTTATTCATAATTCCAGATTTCTGCAATCCGAGGGGTCACTGGAGGTCAAATGAGTGTCTAAAAGAGGACTGTTGTTTTTGTGACTGTTGGGAGGGCGACTGACGTTGGGCGCAAGACTCCCTTTGTTACCGTTGAGTATTTCAGGGAAGGATTGGGGAGAAGGTAACCGATGCAACTGCTCAGTAAAATGGTCCACAATTGTTTGTCTCCTTGTTGCAAACTCAAATTGGCAATGGCAGCACCGATAACACAATACACCATAAAGATTTGGTAGAAAAAGACGATTTGCGTTGTAGGCACACGTTCTCCACACCACACCCACAAGGGTTGCTTTTGTAGATCTTGCATAGAAGACCTCGGTGAAGGAGTGGTCACTGTGGTGGTTGAGGTTGTGTTGAAGGGCATGAAGGTCGCTTCTTTTTGTAGTCGATGACTTGCGAAGCGTCGATCCAAGAGTCAAAACTCGACTGATATCCTTTCCAATGTACATTGACTTCTTTGACACGACGTTTTCCTACTTTTCGGGTTCTTTGATCGAGAATGCTTTCGATATCGTACACGTCGTCTTCATGTTTGGTCACGCGTTGTAACTCGGGCACGTAGAACGTTCGTTTTAACACTTCCCCGTTCATGTCTTCCAATTTATAGACAGTAGGATGACGGCCACACACTCGTCCAGTGACACGAAAGAATTCGGTGGTCCAATTGGGTAAGTAAACTTTGTCGAAAGTGCGTTTGGTTTTGCCATTGCGCAACCAATCTCCCGATGTCAACACTACACCTTTTTTGATGACAGCCACAGTCGGGGACGTACCAAACAGGCGCTCAAAGACGGTCACTTTGTTGTCAGGAGTCACTTCTTGGGGGGCACATCCGATGCTCCGATGGTACGATTGGTTGTACGCTTGGACTGGGTGTGGTAAGACGTCGATGTACTTGAGAGTGTGTTGATGCGTAAAATATTTCCACATGCGTTCTTTCAAGGTGCGTTGAAAATGTTCCTCGATGCTGGCTTTGGTTTCGGTATTCTCGGTTGTGAAATAATGAATGTCTAGTTTCTTTAATTCTTTTTGGAAAGCTTGGTACAGAAATTCGGTGCCTTTGTCGGTTTGCCATCGAAGAGGGTGACGATCAGTTTGTTTCAACACCAGTTTTAGGGCTCGTACTAACTCAGTGCTCGATTTGGAAGTCAATGGCATGACTCAGGAAAATTTGCAAAAGACGTCGATGACACAAAACAAATACTTGTAGCCACGATTGTAGGTGGCCAAATGAGATACATCGGCTAAGTCGGCTTGCCAATGATGATCGATGCCCTCCACTTGGATGCAATTTCTGGAAAATTTTGGTCGAATGGGTTTGTCTAAGGTGTACATGGCTTGTTCTTGTAACCGTCGTTGCACTTGAGGTAAACAGACACTTTTGAATCGGGGTTTGGCAGGACGATACAATTTCTGAACTCCTCCGTATCCCGCGGGATGTGATGGATCGTAGTAAATGTTGGCTAACAAATTCTCCATCAGGACCTTTTTATTTTTAATAGGTCACCCACTGTTCACTGATGCTACTCTGGCTGGGGTAAGGTGGTGGTTTGGGAACTGCTTTACGTGTCCGACGTGCCACGGGAGTAGAATTCGAGGGTAGTGGTGGTGTTGGTGGTAATGGGACGGTTTTTGTCTTGCTTTCTTTTTTCACTTCTGGTTTCCCTTCTTTCCTTTTCACCTCTGTCGAAAGAGGAGTGGACATCAAGGTTTGAGTTCTCGTTGAGGCGTGTGGGAAGTGGTCAACAAGGACGCTGAAATCTTACAAGAGATGGGAGTTGAAAGACTTCACGGGCCTCTTCTAAGTTCTTCCTCAGGCATCCGTTGCCCTGTGTCTGTGTTGGTCACTGGGGGGTGGGGTGGTGGTGATGAACTTTTCATCAGTGTCCTAAAATCTTTCAGAGCCGGTCGATCTGTTTCGTCTAAAGCTTTCTGCTGAAGTTGAAGTCGCTGCAAAATTTGTTGCGATTTTTCCATTTCTGACAAATCTCTGAAATCCATCAAAGATTGCAGTTCGTGTTGTAAGTGGGACATGTCGGTCAAATGAGGATTAGGAGGTAAATGCGGGGTACGTTGTTCTTGCCAACGATGGAATTCCATTCATCCTTTGTAAGTCACTAAAGTCAGTTTTCGTCCTTCCATCATATTCCAAAGGTCACGTCTGAGATCTTTTCACCCAAGAGGTCCCTTTTATCTTCTTTGTCCTTTTTATCTTGGACCCATGGGTAAAACACCTCCCAGGTGTCTTCCCAGCATGGCTCCCGCTATTCCTTTGACAATGGGACCTATCAGGGGTAAAAATCCTCAGCGTTGCACCGACATCTTTTTCTTTTGACGAATGGGGATTTTCTTTTGAACCATTTGGCGATGTTTGGCGAGGCGTTCATTCTGGTGTTTAGACAAAGGTATCGTTCCTTTCAAGACATTCAAACTATATTTGCACACCCTATCGATGACATCTTTGGAGGCAGTTTGGATGAGTTGTTTTCGCATGGGTGGTGGGGCTTTGGACAGGACGGACAACACGTCCCAATGTTTGGCTAAACGAGGAGGCAGTCCTTTCCTTTTCCTTCCTTTTTTGGCAAGAGAGTGATGGTTGTGTGCACTTCTTTTAGGGGACATCTGTTTTCATTCCGGAGCAATAATACACCGAAGTTCATCGCTTGACACGCGTCCTTTTATCTCATTTTTTGACTGGTGGTAATAGACCAGAAAAACTTTCGAGAAGCTGTGGTAACAAAATGGGCATAAACAATCGCCCCCTTTGGTGCTCCTCTTTTTCTTTTGACGATGGGGTATTTTTCTGGGGTAAACGTCGATGCTTGGCTAAGCGTTTTTTTCCGATGCCGGGCCAAACGACGGGACTGTCCTTTTCTTTTTCCTTTTCCTTTTAGGACAGGAGAACGGCACTGATGATGGTGTGCACTTCTGGCAGGCGATATCTTTGTGTGTTCCGGAGCACAAAAACACTGATAGCCATCGTTTAGCCCAGGTCTTTTTTATAGTTGAATGCGTCGCCACTGATTGTCGGTACGTCGTATCATTTTCATGGCAGGCATCACTCGACGTTGAGGGGTTCGCAATGGACTAAATTGAGACAGTTCTTGCTTGGATAAATCCAGTAAACTCTGTAACATGCCGGATCTCTCTTGATCTTTGATTTTGGGGGCAGATACTTTGTTTGCAGCTGCCTCTGCAGCTAAAGAGGAGGAGGGTGTCACCGCTGGAAGAGAAGTTCCTGGAGACACGGGTTTCCACTTTTTCATCAAATTAGGAAAGACGGATGCCAAATTGGGTTTGGCTGGCATCAATAAGCAACAGAGAAGTGGAAGAACCTGAGGTTACTGGACACGCGGTCACCGTCACTGCAGGTCGTGGCTTGGGGAGGTAAGGTTGCGTCCTGGCCACAGTGCCTCTCTTGCGGGTAGAAACTGCTTTCCGGGGTCTTTTCTTGTGACTTTTCTTTTTCTGGGGCTGTGACTTGGTCTTGACACCACTGCTCGTTTTCTTCTGGGTACATTTGGGACGAGGAGTGGCTTTTTTCCTGAGGATGACCTTTGGGGCATTAGGATCCCATTTTAAGAGGGAGCGAATGATGACACCTCCTAGAGAACCGCTACCTCCAGGTTTCAAAATGATTTGCTTTTTGGTTTGAGTGTCGATGCGGGGATCTGCCAGTTGAGACAAGGCTACTTTCTTTCTCTCAAGAAAGCGTTTGGTTTGATGTGGGATGTGAATGATGCCTTGCAGTAATTGACGTGCTGTCACCGTAAACAATCGTAAGATTTCTCTGAGATTGGCTTCTAAGACACGCGCACATATTTGTGGATTTTTTTCGCGACTGATGCTGTACAAGGCACGAATCAATTTGACGCGAAGATGAGACTGAAGTGACGTCATGTTGACGATGTGCGAGACACACCAAAAGTGTCCGAGGTATTTATTAAAAAATTTTTAAGTTGACCGGGACGAGTATACGACAGGCCTGGTCTTGGCATCAGTGGTGAAACAGATGGTACGAAATCGCAAATAATCGGAGGTAGTGGGTTTCAAATCTACAAGTAGTTCCTAACTGTTTGGCTAACACTTGCACTTGCGATTTATCTCTGGAACGTTTAAACAAGACCACGTAATGAGCACTGAGGCTGATGGTGCGATGGGCTTTACTGTGTTGAAACAAATTTTGGCTGATGTAAATGACACTGGCATTACTATGATGCCCTCTGCGCGTAAACCACAGTTTAATTTCTTCTTCGTCTTCTCCTTAACATGTCGTCGAAGATGACCAGATGAGTTTGACTGGGGTCAGACACGATCCCATCGTCTTAGCCAGGAATGCCTTCTACAAACACAATGGAATCCCCTTGACGTTCTCACAGGAGGCTGTACGCCGATTGTCACTCTTTGTAACACCACACGATACGCTTAGGTGAACGATCAGTCAAATAATTTTTATGTTCTATCAAACGTTTGAGAAACTCAGTTTTGCCTGAACCGCTCGGTCCAGCAATTAACATGTTGAAAGGATGACGAAGATACAAAGTATCCCAACTGGCACGATCTAAGTTTTCGTCGATGACTTTGAAAGTGGAGGAAAAGGGATCAGAGACAACAAAGGTTGCCATAGTGAAGGGAATGTCAATTTTGAAACGAAGACAGAGAAGACAAGAGTTTTTATACTTTTATAGGGCACGTTTATTTCAAAACATTTTTAAAACTGAACACGAAAGACAAAATTACATAAAAGCCAAATGGTTAAGTACATTGATAAAATACACATCAAAACAATCAAAGTTGAATATAAACAAGTCACCGTACAACATTTTTTGTGACGAAGGTGTGGTATGCAAGGGACACTGGGTAATGTTCTTAGAGTCACTACACCACGTGGCACAGTCACACAGGTGTCCTGCCGGAATGGCCTTTCGGGGATATCCATGTCCATGACAGTCCGGTCTTTATTCGTGTGGTTTTCCTCGTTTTCTGGTTCTTCTGGCACTGCGGTTAACACAGGATTAAAAGTTACTTTTTTAACTGAACTTTGAAAGTCATGGTCACAAATCTTTGGCATAGTATGCCGCTTCTTTTGTCCAGGCCTCGAATCCAAAACTTTTCCAGTCACGTACATCTTGCCAGTGAGGGCGTACGTCACAAGCTATACACACATCTTCGTAAACATCTTCAGTGACTAAAAGTTGATGAATCTTTTTTCCCGTAGAGGTAGAGAAGTATCGAGATGAAAGCGCAAGGCTTTTAACAGAATGAGTCTCCCGTGTACATTTAAAGGTACCACCCTCATGTTTTGGTGGTACTGTGAGGTACACATTGTAAAGAGCCCACAAGGAATCGGCTGGTAAACGAAATCCTAGAAAGGAAGTCACTAAGACACACACCACACGACGGCCCAAATTCATTGGATTCACTGCTCGTAAAACGTGTTGGCAATCCTCCACAGTCTGAATACTGTCATTGATTTCCTTCCACGGCAATTGTTTTATCACTAATGATAACGTTGGTTGCATGGTAGCAAGTTTTTATACCTCTTTTTGTCGGAGGAAATAAGTGTACTTTCTGCACAGAGCTGATCGTACTCCAGTGGCTAATATAAATTGTTTAGTCACAATCTTGCACATCAGGCACCGTACGGAAGTTTCCTCTTGAACCAAGTTTAGATTGTGCATAAGATTTTGGTAACCCTCTAACTCTTCCTCAATGAATTTGTTGCATTAAGTCTACCTTATAGTAAATAAAGTCAGTAGCAAACCAATCTTTCTGGTCATTGAGTAGTTGATCAATGTCTGACCACTGGAACGTTTTCATCAGAATCAGTCCTCTTATATCATTCAGGTACCAGTGGCTTAAACATTGGTGACGTAATGGATGCAATTGTTCTTTGCGTTGGACTTGTATTTTGACAAACTCTCGGTAAATGCCTTCTCTCAACTCCATAGTCAAACCACGAATGTTCACTTGTAAAATAACCATGAAGAGATTACTGAGGTCGTCCCACTGAAGGTAGGTAATGACAGTGCGGACACCATCGAGTATGTTCCAGGTAGACAGAGTCTTTCTGTTCCCACTGGTGAAGTGACACACCACAACTGAAGCACTTGACTTTATCACCTTCGGCCAAGTAGATAAATCCGGGTCTGGCTAGTTATTCGGGGGTAGGTCCTCCCAGATATTTAGGCCACATTCCTTGGAAGGTTTGGAAACGACTTTCAAAGTCGCAGTATTCAGACAAACGCACAGAGAACGAATATTCTTCTTTCACGGGTTCATTTCGAAGAGGGCACGGTGAAACCCGCAGTAGTTTGCTCAGCGATGGATGACATCCGTACTGTGGTAGCCGCATTGTTTTGCGTTGAGGATGACATTGACAATGAAAACCAGTAAAGAGTCCACGATAACGAGTGGCATCGCTTTCGCATCCATCAGGTTTGACATGCTCAGCATAACTTTCCATGGTAGGTATTGTAGTAGTCATAGCAAAGTTCCCATGATGTGGTACTGAATCGCTGAGGTCACATCGTACGGCATCCCTGCAATCGCAAGGCACAGCATCGCACTCCACTTGAGAATCACTGAACTTGAATTGTGTCTCTTTAAAAAGGATTCATCTTTCTCGCTTGGTAATTGTAGTCACAATGAACTATCGGGCCTGGACGTTTTCGCTCTATATACTAGTCGTAATGAAGTCTCGAGTTTGTAAATCTTTCCTTTTTTATACCTAGTTTTGGAAGTCTTCCTTCTTTTCTTCCTGGACATCGGTACTACCTTCTCTAAGGTATCGTCACAAATGTACCGCAGTATGATGGGTGAAAAGGCCATAGAAAGGTAAAGACAGTGCGGAGACCATCGAGTATGTTCCAGAATAGCTGAATCTTTATAGACACATAGATCCATACGCAACGTCAAACCACAACTGAAACACTGTACTTCCTATTCCAATCCAGTCTCAGGTCCCAAGTAGACAAATCCTGTTGTAGCTAAAACATTCGAAATAGATAATCCTTCCCTATTCGTGGGCCATTTTTTAAACGTTTCCAATCGACTGGCACAATCACAATAGTCAGGCAAGAAAACTGGAAAATTGTATTGTTTGAACTTGGAGTTCACAGTGGGACTCACACTCGATTCTTGCTGTGTCTAAGTCATCCTTCTTGATGGTGACTATCTTCTTGGAATCATTTTTTTATACCAGTGTGTCCGTACGGCAAAGTGAAGTGGCTACGAAGCCGCATTCGCTTCTGGTACACGATTTGATAAAGTTTTTCCAATGGTCGACTGACGATTTGGTGTGTTGCTGAACGTACAATCTTGTGAGGTTCGTAGGTAGTCACTTTAAAATGTTGATCCTCTCCAGACTGCAGGGCTTCTTTCAATACGCCAAAGTTCACCACTTGACTGGTGCGATAACTGAGTCAATCTTTTCACTTTACACCCAGTGTGCACTTCTCCTTGGGGGTTCCGGTATTCGTAGCCGTAATTTTTGGGACCGCCACTAGCAAAACTTAGAATCTTATCGTCGGGGTGCTCATCCTTCCAGGCTCCTAAACGGTCTCCTTCGATGTCAGGGTGCCGGTGACCCAGGCGATCAATGTAGATGCAACTGTCCGTGTCAAAATACAGCACACGATCTCCTAACTTGTGTAAGGCTTCGTACAGTTTTAAGTGATCATGGGCTGTCACGTAGGCCGCAATGATGATATTTCCAAATTCGTCGGCCTGTACAATGTCCAGCTCTTCTTCGTAATTTACTACGATTAAGTCCTCACGAAGGACGTCCACGTGTTTCATGTATTTGGTTTTGTCGTGAATCATCTAGAAGTAGCGGGAAGGTTCTGTCAAATACTCCGTCTTGGGTAAACACGGACGTTTTGCCATATTACCACACAAGCAATTCAACATCACTTTGGCAAACGATCACCTTCCTTGTTTTTCTATGTGGTCTAAAGTGATGCCTTCCTGTTCCCAGTATTTCTCTTTGAATTTCTCTTGGTCTTCGGGAGTGTGGCACCAGGAAGAATATCCGCTGACTTTTTGTTTCAGTTTCAAAAAGGCATTCACGTAGTCTGAGAAAATGCCTTTCTGTGTTTCGTCGCCCTTGTGACATTTTACTATTGGGAAAGTGGTAAATTTCGTACACGTCTAACAATTTGTATCTCAGGTCCAGAGCTTTGAACAATTTCACGCTGACCTACGTTCCTGTCAAGGTGCGTTCTTCCTGGGTGTGCTGACAAGGTTGGTCTTGGTTGCACGTTTCGGCAAAAGTGTGGCACAATGGAAACATTAGTTTTCCTTGCAATGGTGAGGTAAAACGGGATGGTACAAGTCCGTAGGAGGCAAGACTTTATATGTAATCATTCCTTCGTATTGTCGAATGTTGTCCAGGTCAATATGTTCCGTCAGCAATTGTGGGTGACCTACGGGAATGTGACAATATTTGCAGACGTAAGAATACAGTGAACACACGTCCAGGTATTTGATTTTTTCTCCTTTCTCCTCATCCGCGTGGTACAGCAAACAGGTGGCATTCGTCCGTCCTCCATGCAAACTGTCCCGCAGGTTCAGAGGATCTACCATCTTGTAACTTTCCACGATGCACTTAAACTCGGGATCGGTTTTTAAACGGTGATTGTACTCGTGTTCCCACATTTTCACGACTTGGTATCCTTTCTGTTCTAACTTTAAGCGTCGCTGAGAAGTGGCCTGGTACAAGTCTTCCATGGTACGTTGTAAAAACTGATTTTTATTGTACCGTTGAGGGTAACAGATAGGACATCCGTGAAATAAGCAACCGTTAAACGCCTACGCGATCTTAGGGTTTTCTAAGTCCAAACCATCCACCGAATAAGTTCCGATGGTCTTTTCACCTCCTCCGTTTCGGGCGTGTTGGATTAATTTGTATTCCTTGTCACACAAGTAATGTGGCCAGCATAGAGCTTTGACCGAGTATTGACGTTAGACAAAGTTTGTCGTCTGAGGGCTTATGACAGCCAGGGTCTTCTCGGGCATGAATCGTTTGCGGTACACTAAGGAACACGCATAATTCTCGAAATTTTCCACAGCAACGCCGTAAAATGTCCACGTCTGATCGACAATACTTTAATATTTCTTCCTGAAAGTTGAAGGCGTGTGAGGCATGAGTGTGGTACCAAGCGTAGAAAGCTTCTCATTGTATGCTGAACATGTTGTTGGGATCGTAGTAGTGAGCATCAGGCAAATTGGGTAGAACGGCGTGTTGATTGGCTTCGGTATTGACAAAGTGCGGAAAATACCCTTTAGCCATTTCTGTCTTTCCACATGTTTTAGGCATTCGACTCAAAGGCATGGCCAAGTAACTCATCGAATCTTTAAACTGCACTTGTCCCACTTGGATGGAGATGAGTTTGGCTCGTTTAAAGTGACTTTAGGGCGTTTGGTGCTTTGTTCAGTATAGTATTTCAGAAGAAACTGTCCATCGTATCCAGAGAAATTGGGTGCAATCACCGTGGCATAACGATGACAATCTTCGTAAAGGTCGATATCCTTTTGGCTCCACGTCTCGTCGATAGGGTCTAAGATCCACTGGGCAAAATCGGCCAGCATGTTAGGTCCTCGAAAGATTTGTTCACGCCCTCCAGGAATCTTGCTACATTCAGGGCAATGAGAAAAAGTCGGATCTTGGATGCACTTTTCGCACGCTCGATGAGCCACGCAGAAATTGGGAATGTGAATGCTGGTCTCTTGCATGCATTAGTAATCGAGAAAATGAAATTGCCTTTCTTCTTGTGGTCATCTTCTTCCTGTTCCTGCTGGGGTTGGTATTTCTGAATGTAGCATTCGTGTTCCAAGTCCACGATTTGGTGACAAATGTGACATCGTTTTTTTCTTGGACAGATATGGGCCTTGGCATTATTTCTACGTATAACTTGTCCACAAGTAGGACACAATCTCAGGAGCTGACAAGCACTTTTCTTCTGTGAACCTTGCGTCTTCAGATGTTGGTAACAGGTTGGGCTGACAAAAGAGCGCTGACAAGTTGGGCAATGCACTCGTTGTTGTCCTTTGCCAAGAGAGGGTTTAGAAGCCAAACATCCCTCACATTTTGATCCGCAATGCTTATGTTGCTCTCGGCTGATATAGCCATAGTCACATTTCTCACAGTAATAACCGTATCCGAGGAATCCGGTGATGCTGGTAATGGCATCGAAATGCTCATCGTGATGATAGACGTGAATGTATTTTCCGTCTTTGAAATTTTTGCCTCGAAACAACAGAGGTCCGTGCACTTCTTGAGGGTGACTTTCAAGGTGTAGCTTGGAGCTAAGACATCTTGCAATAGTTGCATTTCAGGAATGCTACAGGGTGTGTCTTTGGATAGGCCAGCTTACTGTAACAAGAGTTCTGCTTCTCTTCGTTGTTTGGCTGGGTTTGATTTTTGAAGAGTTTGCCAAGGTCTTTTCCATTTTTCTGTGTCGTTCTTGTCGGCATACGGGAAGAAACACGTGGTCATGTGCAGTGCCGTATTTCCATCGGCGATGTGAAACTGGTCATTGGATTGCTGCACGTGTTGAATCTTGTCGATGACTTTTCTGCCGGTCTGTTAAACTTGATCCAAACAGGTGGCTCCAAACTGTCGTGATAAATGGAAAGTCTCAAGCGATCGTCTTCTTTGGCTCGACATTGCCGTTTCAGTGTGGATAACAAAGAATCCCACAAATCGGTGATGAACTCTTCTCTTTTCTCCATCGGTACATCTGACTTGAAATCTTGGAATATCAGCGTGTACGTGTAGTCAGTGGTTCTAAATTTTCTAGAGGAGCGTTTATCCGTCACTCGAATGTGATAATAGTTGTCAGGGGTTATTGGTGATGGACTTTGGTTTGACGTAGACTATCTGGGTCTGGATTCTGGCTCACTCATGTCATCTTCAAAATCGCTTGCATGTATTTGAGCCAAGACTTCAGCTGCTGTGCGAGGCGATAGGTCACGTTTGTGCCTGTTACTTTCTTCTCCTTTCACCACGAAATGGTGCGATCATTTCATCTTGATTACAAAAGGTCAAATGACTACATTTTGAACGCCATAGTCCCCCATATATCAATGTAAGGTCATTGTCTTCCCTATATAATGGGTCAGTGTCTTTCCTCACAGTATTCATTTCACTCTCAATCCTACCAGAAAGATGGAAGAGCCATCACAGACCGTACTTCTGATCAGAGCTTCGCGAGGTGCCATACGAAGGTTTTCTTCATAGAAGCCGACGGACTACTCCCTCTCCTTTCGAGATAAAAGTCAAGATACTTGCTATATCTGTCAGAAGAAAGGGCATTGGTCTTCTGAATGTCCACAACGTCAAAGCAAGACAAGCGTAAAAAGAGACAAAGGTCAAGATACCTGTTATCATTGTTAAGAGAAAGGACATTGGTCTTCGGACTGCCCTAAGAAACAACAGGAGAAGGAAGGACAGAGGGGCTCCGAACAGGAAAAAGAGGTACCCTCCGAAAAGGAAGAAGAACCCAGACACGTTCAGAAACAGAAGAAAAAAGGACGAGAAGAAAGTGATTAAGAAGAGGAAAAGCCTGTGAGAGTAATGAAATTCATAAAAGGAGAGAGTGAAAAGACAAAGAAGCTAATGAACTTTTTAAAGTGTTGTGTTGTGAAATTGGATTGTAATTTTTTACAGAAAATATACCAGAACGAAAAACGTAAGTGTTCCTTGGTTTTGATTTTTATGATAAGGACCTACACTCACAAACTCACACGCGTTCATCATGTGAAAAACGTTATTTGAATTTTCTTTGATTTTGTTGGGGTTTTTTTTCTTCAAAAAGCAAACTCAGGAACGGGAATTAATGAGCTTTAACTGCCTTATCCCTTTGACACGGCCAAGGCCTACTTTTGGACCTGCTACTGTCGATGATTTGGTAGAAATCACTAGTGTTGGCATCTCAAGCGTAGTGGGACTGTGGACAGGGTTGGAATATTTGGCCCGGGAAGGTCTTTTTCTCTTGGGTCGTATTAAGGAAGTCTGATATATTTGTTTCAGACTCCTTAACATTGCAAAAATGTCTAAGAGTACCGTCACCGTTTGACTTTCACTGTCCTCCTTCTCTCCTAGACCTTGTTTCTTCTCTGCTTCTTCTTCCTGTCGTTTTCTTCTTACCTCTTCTTCTTCTCCCTGTTGCTGTTGAATGAGAAAGGCTTGTTCTGCTTCTTTCTGCTGTTGCAAAAATTTCTCCAATTCTTCTTTCTGCCCTGTTTAAAATCCTCGACGTACGGTAAGAAAGGAGAAAGCGGCGAAGGTACTGGTACCGGAACAAATTCTTGTGAAGAGAGAAAATCCACGAAATCCCAACTAAAATCGTTCTCTTCTGGAAGTAGAACTGTGGTTGTTTTAGTAGCCGCTGCTATGCTATCACTCCTCGTCTCCACAGTCGGTCCACCCCAATTCATCGTCTTTGTAGTTTCCGTCATGTTCTAACTCTGTCGCATTGATTCACTGCGCACAGACGCTAGTGCACCTACATAGGGAATGTGACGTCACAGGTAGCTGTCTTCGGATTGGAAGACAAACGTCGCACTGTGACAGAATTTTGTAACGCATGTTAGGATTGGTGAAAGAACTCAATCCGTTTCGATCCGCTATTCCACTATAAATAACCGCAGTTCATCTCATTCCATTCACCTGTTCTCGTCACAAGATGTGGACTAACGTAGAATCATCTACTCTCCTCTTGTCGATGCTGTTGCACCCGGACTATCCCATGTATGTCAAATCATCATGGGCAATTACCCGGATCACAGAAACGGCCCTTTGGAAACGAAGGTTCTATGTGGAGAGACAAGGCTGTCTGAAGCGAGTCTTAATCTACGGTCCAGAGGTCAGACGAAGTTTGAGGAAGAGAAGAAGATCCGTGCGATGCCCTCTATGTTAACTAAATGACGTTAACAAAACCAAAGTCCCTTTACAGAGCCACTCCATTGCCTTGAAATGATGCCTATTCTCTTCTGCCTAAAACATTTTTAGTCGATTTTTTGTTGGATAGATTTATGTCCATAAATCTATGTTTGTGTAATATGTCTATGTCTCTATGTCTCTAACCACGTCTCTATGTCTATGTCTCTATTTGTCCCTAGAGTAACGCGTATTCAGGTCAGCCCCTTGCCACACTGTTCCGCCCAATTGAGGTCAACCGCTTGCAACATTGTTGCCAGGGTCCAGTACCGTGACATCACCCGTGTTCAATTCTTATTGTCCATATACACGTCCAATACATTCCCTATGTTAAATTTCCCTTGTCCGTATACAGTCCCAACTTTTTGTCCGTATATTCCTTGTCCGTATAAATCGTGTCCGTATATCGTCCTAGGTGGGTCTTGTAATGCTAATTCTCATTGTCCGTATATCGCCTCCCTTCACTACTTACGTGTAATATTATACAAGTGTCTATAAACATTTACGGACGTTACTCAGCTCGACGACACAGTGCTGATGTGGACTTGGGCCAATTTGCCACTAACTGTCTTTGGTGTTTGGATTTAAAATTAGATCTTATCTTTACATATAAATAATGGATTCCGAACGTGGTGATGAAGTTGCGGAATTTACCACAAACGGGGTTGGATCTGTTGGCATTGGATATTAGCATCGATAACAATTTTGCTCCACTTCTCGAGGAATATTTGCGGCATATAATTTTGTTAATGGCTAAGTAGAAATTGGTCGCTGAAATTACCCTGATATACCACAACCACCTTGAGGTCAGCTAGGAATCATCGCACATGCACGCGAAAACGCCGAAGCGTTGACTGCAACATCAGATGAAAAACCTCACTAGTGTTGTTTCTACAATGGTGAAGTAACATTCACCGATGTGTCCACCCCGGGTTACATTTACCATCGAATATTTTAAACCAACATTGGCTCAGACGAGAAATGAAAGGTCTTGATTTTTTCAACAAGAACGCACTTGTTCGAGTGACAGCTATTGGGTAAAGACGATCGTTAGATGTAAAAGGTTATGGCGTATTCGGTGTGTTTTTGTATGATAGGGGTGCCAAGCCACCATAACGCACAATCGCAGAAGACTTAAGTATTCCCGAGGCAGAGGATTTTTATAATTTTGTGACAATTGTCGCAGTACCAAAAAAGGGTAAATGGCCAGAAGTGCGCGTGCGTATTGCGCCTGCGAGAGATGATGAGACCGGACAAGGTGATCCAGCCGTACAGTTAAAATATGCGATGCATAATTAATAGAAGAACTATGACAGACCCTAAGTCTTACCGACGTGAAAAAATATTCGAAGCGGAACAACGTCTGATAGTGAAATACAAACGCGTGTTTGGTCGTAGATGCTTATTGCGGTCTTGCTGCCGCAGCAACTGTCGGTCTGAGTGTGACTGGAATCAGAACATCAACCATTGTAGGTACACCAATCAGTATTATTGTCAGAGGTATGTCAATAGTAACTGGTGTCTCTGGTGGTGTTAGGAGATTAATTTATATGCGACTGCATTCCCGGATAAGCACCTATTCCGAATTATTTGCTGCCACACAAAGCAATCTCAATACGATCAGTAAATCGCACTCGGTAGCAATTGAAGCAGAAGAGAGTGTGAACAGACCACTTGCTTGAAATGTCAGATCCCGAAACTAAAGGTTCTTACAAAGGCTGAAAATACAAGGTCAATAACGCTAAACCGAAGCCTCTAACCGACCGAGATTTCTCTAATTGGGTTAGCTCATGTTACTTATCTTTGACGCTCGTGTTTTCATTTTATGTGCGTGTTCGATTACTTACCAGAACACTTACTATTGGTCGTCACACTCTCTGCTGCTGTAGTGTCAACCAAACATTTTATCGAGACCTACACGATACCTAGATCTGGGGTTATGTAAAATTATCGCGATAAATCCGTGTAGGGTAGCTTGTGCTTTTGAAAAAAAGTTTTTAAACTTAATCATATCCATATCCCCCGAACACCAAGTCTGATGGATGTTTCGCAGAGTATGTGTATCGACTCCATTAAACACAACTAAAATATTACAGTTATCTCTGATCACTTTAGGCATTTGTGTATATCGCTGGGTAACATACATAACATCGGTATTTTTGTGTCTGCCTAGAGAAAATATCCTAGCTGGATTTGATTGTTTGTCCATCAATACATCATCATATAATACGAGATTATTAATACGTCCATCGAGATCATCCACAGATGAGCTTCATCAAAATCGGTGATAAAATCAACAACATCATTGCCGTCTTCATCCAACAATTCTGCATTTTCATTAAAATCTTTAAGTACTTCATAACATCGCTGATCATCTACAGATGGTGCCACTAAATATAACCTATCCCACTTGAGCCATCGCATTATCAGATTAAGTAATAATTGCGTCTTACCACTTCCAGATGGTCCTATGGTAGTTGCTCTGATAGAATTTGGTAGGGCTGGATGATGCTTCACTGGCTCTTGTTTTCGTGTCGCTGAGAAATCAATGATATTCATGTTGTACAAATATAATAATTATATGAATTTTTTGCGTTTGATGCAGAACATCCACCCC
>JAECUM010027426.1:0-11336 GCA_016617855.1 Megalonaias nervosa
TATATATATATATATATATATGAACATTGCTGAAGGTCTCTACGGTCCACTCAACAATTTTTTCTAATGTTGATTCTACAGCTAGTTTGCTATTAATGCCTTTTCGCTGACCACCTGAATGGAGACCGCGGAGTCCGCTACTAAAGTTTGAGAACATCTGCTCCACACAGTTCTCAACACCTTGCATTACAGCTTCAAATATACTTAATTTTTTCCAAGTTATAACATATCAATTTTTCCACTCATACATAAAAGCTAGGTTTTAGCAGTGTACTTTTAGTACCATGGTGAAATTGAAGATGGCTGCATATTTGCTTGTTTTGCCCACGCGCAATAAATAAATGGAAGAATACATCGATAAATTCGAATTCCAACACTCACTAAATGTACTCTACTCTTTCAAATTACTGCCCCAGTCAGACTAAGACAATCAGTGAAGCTGCTTTTCTTTGAGCAGAGTCAGAAAAATAATTTCACATTTTAACATATGGAAAATAATGGCACGAATTTACATTGAACTGAATTCAACAGGATTTAGACAGGTAGACATATTTAATGAGCATAGCACGAAATCAGTAGTATCGGTATCAAATGATAATGTGTGTTTCTTTTCCAGATTGGACAGAACTTGTGCTCAAAACAATTTGTGTATAAAAATAACATTCAAGAATAAAAGTGATAAGTTGTTGATTTTAAACATCAAAAAGGATATACTTCAATGATTCAGAAAAGATGCAGAATTACAGATAACTTTTTGGGCTGAAAACACTGAGGTAATTAATATCAGCACTGATAAAATGATGTTTATTAAAATGAAGTAATTAACATCAGCCCTGATAGAATGATGTTTATAACATTTCAGTATGGTATGAAGAAGAAATATATTAAGTATTTGATATTGGTATATAAATGAATATTTAGCTCAATTTAGAGTAAAAACTGGATACCTCTTAAGTAGGTCATGCCCAATCTACAACGTATGGAGAAAACACCTCGATATAGTGTATGGAAATCGAAGTCAGCAGTATACAAATGAGCTGTATCCAGCTGTTCTGTAGATTTTCCATTAATCTAAAGCAACAAGTCTGATGATTTTATTACCTGTATTTTCTTTTCCTGCTTTAATCTATGAAACATCTGTGAAATATTTCACTGAATGAAATATTTTTCTTGTCGCTGTTCAGTATGACCCCTACCACTTCATCTTGATCGTTTTAGTCAACGATGGACTATTATTAACCTGGCAAGTTACGAATGAATATTATTTTCCGGTACATAAAATGATAAATGTCTGTAATGTAATCACGCATATTTTGCATGTGTGCTTACCATCTTTTATTTTATCTTCAGGTATTCAAATATTTATCACCTTCGCATGTGAACACCTAAGGTTTTGGATTTTTAGGTCTTTAGTCTTGGTATACCAGGTTTACGATTTCCTCAGAGCATAGTAAAATATTCCTGTACGGTGTGTTCTTCTGCAAAGTACTGGTTCATATTCTTTGTGCACTGCTTTGGTATACAAAAAACCTGATGGAATGTATTTAGCTGTTGTGATTGAAACTCGGATATATACTCCACCTGGCATGATTGTCCAAAATAATATGCTGAGTTCTGATTCTCAGTAGCTCTGTTTGTGCATGTCCATATCGAAACATAACCCTTTAGTGTCCTGCTAATTTTGCCCGTGCGTAGAATTAACTTTCTTTTCGCAATTATGTTTCTGTCGGTGATATCAATTTATCTGTTATAATACAGCGTTTTATGTTTATTGTTGTTTTCAACGTAATGGTACATTAGATCTTTGTAGACTTTAAGCCGACCACACTGAATTATGATTAGCATGTTAACATGTCTTAGTCTTTCAATGTCAGCTATTCCATCAGATTTGATGAAATTTTCTCAGTTGCACTTCTATTGCACGTTGTCTTCGGCTTGGTTGCCCATTGACACATCTGGGCTGTCTCTTCTTTCTAATATTTCATACCATTGACGGATATATCAGATGATTTCCATTTTTTCCAGTGCCTTCTATTTTGTACATTACACGCATAATATCAATGACTGTATCTATCTAAAATGTATTTTGATGGCCTATTTCCATTATTGCTTGTCGTGTTCGACAGACTCCAGAGAGTAAGAGAAAAATCTACAGTTTTAATCTTTCACATTGATACAAGCTTGTTCATTCCACTACATCCATGCAAATCTATGCATAAGTTTCCTCTGAACAGTTAATATTTGTAACCTATATATGTGCAATGTTAAATATTTCATTCTGTCAAGCATACGTCTTGTGCCCTAGCTTTTCTCCTGTCCAAATCAGCTCTGTGATTCGTAGTATAAACCTTCCATGACATTATCCATTTTGCCTCTGATCATTATGTTATGAGGTCTGGTTCATTATGTTATTATGTCTGGTTTATTATGCTATTATGTCTGGTTCATTATGTTATTAGGCCTGGTTTATTATGTTATTAGGCCTGGCTTATTATGTTATTAGGTCAGGTAAATTATGTTATTAGGTCTGGTTTATTACGTTATTAGGACTGGCTCATTATATTATTAGGCCTGGTTTATTATGTTATTAGACCTGGCTCATTATGTTATTAGATCTGGTTCTATAGTAAATGTTTATGTACTCAACCTTATCTCCCACTTGAGTAGGTTTTTCGTAAGTCTAATTGTTAAGTTAAATTCAGCTTTCACTAAACCAAAGTGTCAGATGTCTCCTGGTGATCTTTCTTAAATATTGTTCAGTGTCATTTAACAATTCATGCAAATCTTGCTTGTTCCACCATGAAATCTATACGTATTTACATATCAAGTCTTTTCCTTATCATACTATTTAAAAGTTTTGTATATTTTTACGGCTTATTTTTTTTCAAGCTGTATTACGTATTAAAGGGTATTGTATTTTTTCTTTCTTGCGTAGCCATTGCCAATTCAAATAACGAAGTAATCCTATCGATTTTAAAATCATATATATATATATATATATATATATATATATATATATATATATATATATATATATATATAGTATATATATATATATATATATATATATATATATATATATATATATATTTGCATGCATACGTAATCTTTGTCCTTTATCAAATCCATCTCTGAAACTTGGGGTAGGAATGAACGCCCCCAGCTCCATGGATAGGATTCGTAACTTTTCTTACTGTGAAATGAAAAAATTGTTTCCGCCGGTGTCTTAGGTTAAATCACCTGTGACGTTGCTGAATCGCTTAAATTACATGGTTGAAGTTAACCCTAAATGGCACCATTGAAATTAAGGGCTATAAGAAGTAATTCAACGTGTAGGCATTTTGAACCCGTCTCAGAAGTAGATTTATATTGAGAATTACATACGTTTTTTAGTGAGAATTGCATACGTTTTTTAGTGAGAATTACATACGTTTTTTAGTGAGACTTACATACGTTTTTTAGTGTCAGATGTTCTCTAATCTTAGAAAATATCAAATCCTATTTCTGACATTTGATGTCATACTTCTTTCGACGAAAGCTGTTCAGCCTAATTACAGTCGATTGCCTAACCGCGAATCGATGTGTTGCATTTATATCGATTGCAATTTAATCTCCGCCAATGATCTTTCGATCTCAGATACTACTAGATACTCCTTTACCAACTGGCCTTAAGTATGAATGCTGTAACGTGCGTATGCGTCAAATTCTGCGTTATGTCAAATTATTTTCTTGTCGAAAATTAAGGACAAATCCACAGAACATACGAACACAGCTCTCTTGTCCAAGTAAATAAATAATAGCACATCTTTGAAAATAATCTTATGAAACCTAAAATGAAAAGTAATGTCGTATGGAGAAAACAGCCCAGAAACGTAAAAATGATCAAATTGTGCCCCCCTCCCCTCGAGTGCTTCAAATGAACAAGCAACAACAGCACGATATTGCAGTTATGTCCGAGAAACGGTCACTCATTGGTCAATATCCATAATATTGATAGGATTCACAATATTCTCAGCCAGTATATATCCCGCCTGCTGCATATATTTATTTACATTCATCCTCACCCACCTCTGCTCATTGATCAAATGCATTGGGAGATTATACATATACGCAAGCACAAGACAAGGTGGGCAAGTGTTGAGTGACCCACTTAAAGAAATCTTACAGAAATTGTCTAGAATGTAAGAAAGGTTAAAGAAACTAGACAACAATGAGCTAAAAGTGGGCGGAATTGAAACGTCAGTTTTTACGCTTCACGACTGAGTTCGCGCCATTGTGGAAAGTCGTCAGTTTGACTGTGATACTATGAACGGCATGAGGAAATGTCAAGACTACTATAGTCGAGGGCATAATGTACATCTAATCCCTCAGCAATCAATTAAGCAATCAAGTCACTGACCTCCAATGTCAGGCAGTGCAGGATAATTTGAGTGCTTTAGAAGTCCCTACGTAAACCAGTATAACTCCGTGCAAGAAGTTACGAAATTGTGCAAAACAAAAACAGAAATATAACGACACAGGGCGTATTGACTCCAAAAATATGCACCGAGAAAGATTCGTCCTATCTTTGCAAAATTTGTGCAACTCTCCGGATAGAGAAAAAGTGAGAAAAAATGGTGGCCATCTTAAAGAGTCGTTTCGGATTTATCCAGCAGTTTTCCCAAAAAAGTGCATTAAAAACGCAAAAATGTATTACCAATATTAAAATAAGCAGATGCAATTGGAAAGAAGACGGTATTTGTGACGGATAAATTATTCAGACACGAAAAATAGGATGCACACAGAGCACTGGTTTTAAAAAACAACGGGAACACCAACAAAGAAACAAGTACAACCATGGTCAAAAAAGAGAATGCTGGGAACTACACGAGCACGTACTTGCACTGAAGATGATGATCAGGGCGACCCTGTCATTCAAGAGATGCACACAGAGTAGGCAAACGATGAGAGATACAAGTCGATTAACATGGGATGTAGAACAACCAACAGAAGAGAGAAAAGAAAGGATTTTAATGATATTCTTTCGACATTTGATTCAGCTGGCTTTTTAAAAATTAAATTAGTTTTATTCAAACATATTTCAATGAAAATAAAAAGTGTCTTGTTCCTTTATTGATTTAAAAAAGCTTTTGATTATGTTAAAATGATAAATCTATGGCTAGTGATTGAGGAATGATTGAGGATGAGTTCTCAGATGAAATTATTGGGCAAAGTGACAACAAACATGGTAGATAGGGAGAGACCAAGTACTTCGCCGCTGAAATCTTGTATAGATGGTTTTCCGATGACGTCACAAAACTACCCAGAATTCCGCAGTCCGCCATGATGTATGGCAAGCTTTTGTAGTAACAAGACGAAATTGCGTTAACAATGGTGAACTCTTGTGTTGTTTGGGGTTGTACAAACCGAGCTGATAAAAAAAGCGTTCAACGGCACTTCTTTGACATTCCAAGAGTCATTTATAATCAGGGACCAAAAACAGAACAGTTATCAACCGAGAGACGTGCACTTTGGCTAGCCCGGATCAATCGCGAAGGATATAACCCAAGGATAAACGACATCATTAGGTGTGCTCGGATCATTTTGTAACTGGTAGGTACTGGAAAATATATCATTGCTTGCAAACTATTATTGCACAATTTTTTTTTTCATCCTAGGTTAACACAGCCCTGACTTTGACCACGGCTAATCTATCGATCGATCGATCGATCGATCGATCGAGAGAGAGAGAGAGAGAGAGAGAGAGATGTTGTGGTGAGATAAAAATGAATCTTTGTAATCAGTAAACTCTATATGTTTTAATTGCACTAACTTGTAACAGTTCTTACATATTTGATTATGTACAACTGTTCTTGATTAAAATGATGCAATGACAAAGTTAGTGCATATATTAATCAGTCATATTAGTTCCTTAAAATTCCAAACAATTGTCTCGATTAATCAGCTAGTAATGAGCATGTGGTAGAACCAGATAAATAGCCAGGCAGGCCAAAGCTTTTAAATGTATTTGTTTAAGATCAGAAATACGAATTTTGTTATCAAAATGTGCATGTACTATATACACCATATTATTGTTTCAGGTAAGAAGGCTGACCTGTACGATTGTACAAATCCAGATTGGGCACCCTCCTTAAGACTGGGACCAGCAACAGCAGACACAGAAACCTCTCAAGTAAATGTTAAGCGGTACGCAAGAGTTAAATTGAGAAAAGAAAGAAAGGCTCAGCATGCAGCTGCTGAAGCATTAATAGATTTGCAAAACCAACTGCAATTAAATGAATTACATTGTATACCAGGTTCAGACAAAGAAACAGATAATGCTCCTCGGTGTTCATTTCTCCTTAAAGGCTCTCTTGAAAGGCCATTTAGAGAACAGCTGCAGAATAAACTTGACATCACAAGTCAGATGCGTGATGAGCTGAATCGTTTGCATTTGGAGAATATGGCATTGAAAGAGAAGCTGAATAAAACTAGGATTTCACCTGATTCATTACAAGATGATCCAGAGAAAGTCAAACACTTTACAGGACTAAAGTACACTGTATTGATGGCACTTTTCCAGTTTCTGTCTCCAAGTATTCCTGAGACTTCTAAAAGTGCTCTAAGTAAGTTTGAAAAGTTTATTTTGGTAGTAATGAAGCTTAGACTAAATCTCAGTTTGCAGGACCGTGGGTACAGATTTCACATTTCTCCCAGCTGTGCAAGCAAAGCATTTTCAGACATTATTCACATAATATATATTAAGATGAAGTCTTTGATTCTGTGGCCAGAGAGAGAAGAGTTACAAATGTCAATGCCGATGGAATTAAGAAAACATTTTGGTGTCCGAGTATCAATAGTGATTGACTGCTTTGAGGTATTTATTGAGAGACCATCCAATTTATTGGCAAGAGCAGAAACCTGGTCAAATTACAAACACCACAACACAGTGAAATTTCTGATTGGAATTACACCACAGGGTGTAGTTTCTTTTCTCTCTAGTGGATGGGGTGGAAGAGTATCGGACAAATATATAGCTGAGAACTGTGGTCTTTTAAAAAAAAACTTGTGCCAGGAGATTTAGTACTTGCCGATAGGGGATTTGACATTCAGGAAAGTGTGGGACTAATGTGTGCAGAAGTGAAAATACCCGCTTTCACAAAACAAAAAACTCAGCTCTCACCAGTCGAGTTAGAGGCAACAAGGAAAATTGCACACAACAGAATACACGTGGAAAGAGTAATTGGTCTTGTCAGAAACAAGTACACCATCTTACAAAGTACAATACCAGTTGACTATCTCCATTGCAGAAGTGACACGACTCCAACAATTGATAAAATTGTGACAGTATGTTGTGCATTGACCAATTTGTGTGACTCAGTTGTGCCTTTTGAGTAGTAAATTAAAAAAATGTGACAAATATATTGCATTTATCTTGTATATCACACCAAGTCCTTCCTCCCAGTCACTCAAGGTTGCATATTGTTTACAACTTTCCATCTTTGTCACCCTTCATTGGCCTTAATTCTAGTTTATCAACAATGCTGAAGAATAAATCTTGACTGGCAGAGAACTGCATGGAAATTTCAGCCTTGGTCACTCAAAGGTCTAAATGAAGCTAGTATACACTTTTTCTGGACATAACTCTGAATGCTTTAGCGTGTGTGTGTGTGAGAGAGAGAGAATGAGCTGTATTTTTAACATAGCTTTAAAAAAAAAAATATATATATATATATATATATATATATATATATATATATATATGTGGAGGGAGTAATGATGTTGGGAGCCTTTTAAATAAAACAAGTTTATATAATGAGACTATTTTTATTTAAATTTCAATATGAAGAAATTATCCATTAGTTTACACAATACACATACACAATAATCAAAGCATGATTTATCTACTGTAACACCTTTGATACGATAATTTATCATTCCTTTGCCCTGCAGCAGCTCAAATAGTGTCAGGTAACATTCTATCCTTATTTATACAATTCTGAAAATAATTATCTATCCGCAACAAATTGGGAAAATTTTTTTTCATCTTAAATTGTGGCAGTTTTCTGCATACTGGGCAATACCAATCTCCATTTGGAACTCTCTTAAGCTTCACACATTTGAAGTGTAGCCAAACATATGGGCAGTTACTGTTGTCACAGCCAATTACATTATCTTCATCTTCAACATAAACCTTTTGACATACACATATCAAGTTCTGTGCTTTAGTGGTATTCAAGTCTGTTGCTTGTTTGTTGCCCTGTACTGTATCTGATGACTCTGCACTGGCCAAGGGTCTGGAATAGGATTTTCCCACCAACTCTGGTAAAATTACTGACTGAAAAAAAGTCTTGGATTTTTCCACCATGATCTGACAGAAATCAGCATGAAATGAAATTCTTTGTAGAAAAGTGTCAACATTTGTCCATACCATTAAATCGCAATATTCCTTTTCACAAAGAAGCAACTGACACTGAATCTGGTAATAGTAGGCATGTGTTGTCTTAAGTTTAAGTTGTCCATCTACAGTCTCAAAACAATTAACAGAATCTGAAACAGGAGAATCTTCTGCACAAAATGGACACTTAATCTCTACTAACATTTCACCGCAGCAATCACATGATGCTACACCATCTGGTGTGGCTCCCATAAATGGATAAGAGGGATTAATGACGAGTCCACTCTCACGCAAACTAAAATTCTCATGGTTGTTCCTCATGGTTTCAATGTATGAGCTTTTTGCAGTCCTTTCATGGTTACATCCCCATTCAGTCTGTTCTGAAGTGAATCCTTTCGCAGATGGGTAACAAATCTGCCTAATCAGACTTTTTGATGGATTGTCAGTTGATGTATGGCATACAGATTTGATTCTTGAAGCTGTCACCCTACCAGCCCTGAAGTTAAACCACTGTTTATTACTGCTTTGACCTCTGGTGTCCTTCTCACAATTGGTACTTTCTTCTGGTGTCACACATAAAGTCTGAATTATTTCTTCACAGCATTGCATTAAATCTTCCTTTTTTGCATTAAGAAATTCTTCCTGATAAAGTTCAGTTCGGACTTTGGGATATTTTTTATCCAAGGCTTTTGGTCTATACTTTTGTGCATACCCTGGTACAAGAGACAAAAATACAGGCCTGTTACCTGTCAAATCAAGTAATGCAAAGAATTCTGACAATTCTTCACTTGTTGGTTCTGTTACAATGGGTAGCTTTTTCTTCTTATTCAAAGGCATTGTTTGAATCCCAGAGACTGCTTTGTCTAGTAGCTTTTTCTTTGTTCGAGCTGAAGTGAAGTCAATCTTCTGGATGGTCTTGAATTGAACCTGAAGACAAATTAAAATATTTGGATGTAAATTTAAGCCACATTTAAATTCAAAGATAAGAAATAAACAATCGTCATTTCAAATGGATTGTATTATATGCATGCATTTGTTTAGTATTCTTAATGAATATTATGTTCCAAGTCTGTGTAAATATGTTGCTGATTGTTTACTTTGTCAGTACAAGCATTTCATTATACTTTATTTTTAATTATTATGTTAGGAGCGAAAATGTGTTATGAATAGAAATGTAATGTTAGAAAGCTTGAACATGTTTATCAATCTCTCAAGTTCATGGCAAGTAGATTGGTTAATGGACCTTTTACGGAGTTTTGGGAAAAACTTAATTGACATAACAATATTAAGTTGCTTTTCACGTTTTAGCGTTCACAAGTACTGACCTTTTGGACAGGAGAGGGCAATCAGTAAGATTTTTCTTCTGTTACTGTCTTAGAATTTCGTAGTTTTACAGCAGCCTCCACTGCAAATAGAAGTGCCCCGATGTGAGAGCAGACTTCTCCTACACCTGCCATACATGTACAATGACCAGAAATAATTGTTCCATTCTTCTTGCAAATTACCCACGGTTGTAAACATGCGTTATTTATCCTCTGGGAGTGTTTTACCTTTCCTGCCACAACGCACCTGCCATTGACAGTGACTTGTCCAACATCCACAACCCAGCCACAAACAAAATAATTATATGCTTCCAAAGATTTATAAGCTCTAAGTTCTTGTAAAGTGTAGGCACTCTGCGTATATACTAAATAGTTCACTATGTCGGGATATGTGACCTCTGGCCATGATGATAAATCTTTACTCCATTTGCTTTTCTCTATCTCGTACGGGTCCTTGTCGTCCAGTATCTGAATTTTTTCCATATATCTGGCCTTAGAAACTTTATCCAACGTATCTTGATACCTATTTTTCTCAACCCGAGAGTTGTTTTCCTTCTCTGTATCCATTGATGGTAACAGCAACGAGCAGGGACAAATATCGATGACTGTTAACTACAGGGTTTCCGCCATACAATATGGCGACTGTCGCCTGGAATGATGGGAAATTCTCCTCAACGGAAAACCATCTATTGAAAGTTTAGAAAAGACAGACACGCTAAGAAAGACCGAAGAAGAGATGTTAAGATTTAAGGCATGGTTAGAAATGCCCCCCCCCCCCTCGTTCGGAGAAAACTTTACCCTGTTTAATTAGCCATTTATGTTGGTGCCTGCCTGCATATGTTAATGAAACCGGATGGTTTATAACATGATCCAGATGCTCCTAATATTTACAAACGGAGCGATAGAGAGATAATTAAGGGATAGTATCTATGGATACAGCATTTGATCTTCAAATGAGTTTGCTACTTGCCGCATAGTGCTGAATACTTGGCACAAAGACCAAAAAGATTTACGAAATCGAAGAACAACTTCTAAATTGTGCATCTGTTGATTTCGTTCCCAGTTGCATCACTGATGTCTCAGAGAAGGGATATTCCACAATGTAATCATTTAATATACAAACAGCAACATTCCACAATGTAATCATTTAAAATACAAGCATCAATATTCAACAATGTAATCATTTAAAATACAAACATCAATATTCCACAATGTAATCATCTAAAATGCAAACAGCAATATTACACAATGTAATCACCTAAAATACAAACAGCAGCCAAACGTTCAATGTAGTCTGCAGATTATTGTTTATTTATTTCATTTTATTTTAATATATTCTTTTTGTTTGCTTTTGGAGCAAGTATAAGTGGAGGAACTTTCACTTTCTCAATTAATATTACCGAGAATTCAAATTTGTTTAGTAAATCTGAGGATACAATTGATAAGCATTTGCAACATAAAGGTAGATGTATCAAAAGAGCAGCAGCTCTTCTGATTATAACTAAAGCTGAGAAGAATTGTTACAATGTTGCTAAGACTTTTCATCACCGACCCACAAGCAAAGAATTGTATTTGCGTTTACGTTTTAATTCTTGCGACTTTTCATACAGAAAATACAGAAGAAAACAGAACTATAT
>JAECUM010027427.1:0-19472 GCA_016617855.1 Megalonaias nervosa
TATATATATATATATATATATAGTACAATAGAAAGCTATATAGTTCGAAAAACTCACAAATAATGTAATCGTTGAACATATTCCTTCATACTTCTCACAGACAACAGTTTTGGAACCAGAAGTATCCAAACTTTCCAAAGGTGGAATATCAATGGAATAATTATTTTCATATGTATGTATGTATGTATGTATGTATGTATGTATGTATGTATGTATGTATGTATTACTATTATTATTATTATTATTATTATTATTATTATTATTATTATCATCATCATCATTATTACATTCAGCGAACATTAAATCAGTCCTTTGGAAATAACGTTCATCAGTAGATTTCTTCCATTATTCACCATATTTCTAGTAGTAAAATATTAACTTTATTCCAATTAGCAAGACGGGGAGAGGGGCAAATGGGCTAGGGCGCTCGCCTTCACAGATCTCACCTCTGTCTGCGTGATTTCGAACTAGACCAACGTGGGTATGTGAAAAAGCTTGCCAGCATCTTCCCGTGGGTCGGTGGTTCTTCCAGGTTCTTCTTCCACCAAATATATTGGCCGCCATGTATTGCCTAAAATGTGCTGGAAAATGGCGACAAAACCAGCAAAACCAAAACGAAAGCAGCATGACGGCCAATACTTATTTATTTCCTTACAAAAGTTATATCTAGTCATCAAATTAGGTAGATCGGAAGTAATTGGTACAGTCGGTTTATCGACGTTAAAATTTCAGTTATTAATTCTCCAGCACCATTAGGAGGTCTATTAACATAATTTTTCAAAATTATCCCAATAATCTCGAGTGAGTAACTGGATCTAGTTTGTCTTGACTTAATATTGTGCACTTGGTCATAAGCATTAATATTAAATAATGGCGTCGTCAGTCAGTGAAAATGGTGCTAAATGATTTAGTATATTCAGTTCTTATCTACAGGAACAGAAAATATTATTTTGTGATTTCGAAAATTGCCCGTAAAGTGAAAGAGTTTACATTGTTAATTAAATGGGGCGTGTAAATCTTTGGCGAACACCAGTATCTTTTACAATTACATCCAAATTGAATAGGATCTTGCGAGTACGGCATTCTTTAATATTAAATTAACTGATTATGGGATAGTTTACTAGTGGTTAGGTACTCTTTATATTAAAATTAACTGATTATGGGATAGTTTACTAGTAGTTAGGGCACTCTTTAATATTAAAATTGACTGATTGATGTTTAATGGCACATACACACTTTAAAGGTTATATCGTGCCGAGAAAATTAGAGTAGAGTGCCTCACGCATGGACACATCCCACAGCCGATTGTACCTGGTCTGGGTGGGAATCGAACCGGCGCTTTTCTGATCGCGAGCCCCAACGATTACCACTAAGCCACCACGATTCACTCTTTAAAGCCCCAAAAAGTCAGACATACCAAATCATGTGAATAATACTGAATAGTGAAATATATTGATCCTAAACATCTTTGAGTGTCATTATAGCTAGATAATATCGATCTTTAATCACAATATGAGCTATGTAATTTCTCCCTGGAACTAAGAAACCCGGACATTTTTCACATAA
Source organism: Megalonaias nervosa (assembly GCA_016617855.1). Lineage (NCBI taxonomy): Eukaryota > Metazoa > Mollusca > Bivalvia > Unionida > Unionidae > Megalonaias > Megalonaias nervosa. The sequence goes on from JAECUM010027427.1 coordinate 1,567, forward strand.
CTACGAATTTATCTGATGTTGATCGGCGTCATCCGTGGGTCAACCGATTTCAGTCGAAAGCTGGAACACAAGATTTGATGACGTCACAGATGTAAACATAAGATACCAACACCACGCTATGTCTGATACGGTGTGTGATCTACGCTATTCTCATTTTACAGTTTATATGATGCAGTACTACGAGTATTTTTACTTCAAAGGCATAACTGACGTACATTATTATTTTTGCTAGTCCGTGTCGTATGCTTACAAATTAATATAGAAATTCCTAATAGCCGGGTTTGTCTTCAACCCAAGTTCGCCTTCCAAAGTATTCCAGAACCCCAACTGATTACCAATATTCACCCGAGTCTTATTTGTTTTATCTAATTGACGTTTTTATCTTCTTGGATCCGCTTGAAAAAAGCGGGCTTGCCTCTCTTCATTTCCTCTCGAATCAATTTGTCCGCTACGTGCAGATGTTGTTATTAGATTGGTCACTAACGGAATTTGTCGAATGTTTTTTTTGAAGCAATCCCTATATAAAGAACGGAATTAGGAGCGACTTCGAGGACTGAATCAAAAGGTGGTACCTCTTAATTCTAAACTGAAAATTTGAACGTCGCTTAAACCTAACATATTTTAAAGAACGGGTTAATGTCAGCTTTTTTTAACAAATAATTTCTTCCTTCCAAACTTTATGTTGATTGGAAGAATGGTGAAATTTATAAAAATGGCGGCAGTGGAGCTTCAATATTAAGGAATGAAGCAGGATGTGCGTTCCGTAATACAACGGATACACTCTTTGCTTACCTAGCAATTACGTAGGAAGACATTTATCACCTTGAAACTCGTGCATCTCCACAAGAATTAGCATTTTAAAAATTGCATACGTCTGAACGAATGTGCGACTACAAAGAACGAAGATTATTAAAATAGTACTACATCTTTTACTCGAAACCCATTCTCATCTGCAAAGGAAAATCTTTAATTGAATAAGAAGCACACAATTGTACAGACTAATTTATTTAAATAAAATAAAACTAGTTTTGAAATTTTCTCTGAATCCAATTTGTCCATTTAAAAAAAAAAAGTAATTTAGAGCCAAAGGTCACTGAATGTTCTCGAAGTTTTGTGGAGTTCGTGGGACATTGTCAATTTATGCTCGCACAAACTGACTTACACAGTGAAATAAAGGGCAATATCTCACTTACGGCAACAGCTGGTAGCCGTGCCCTGGCTAAAGAAAAAGACTAAGAGGTTCTAATTAAGATTGACTGAAGTGATGGAACTCTTAATATGACACCGGTTGAAGATGTTACAGCTATAAAAGTTATTCAGCGCGGAGAATCCAAAGTAGTGTATGTGTGTGCGTAGTTAGGTATGGCTGACTGACTGACTGATGACTGACTGACCACAGGCGCCTATGAGTCATTCCGTGATTTACATTAATATCCGGTTAAAGCCATTAAAATAGCACCATTATTAGAAAATGGGATCAGGCGAATCGTTATCTCACGGCATACGGTGCAAATATCGAAATTGTTATTACCAAAGCTTTCAATGGGTGTGTTTGCCTCGTTATCACTCCAGACTCGGGTTTACACTTACAGCTGTAACAAACGCAATAACAAATGGAATAGCTTTAAAAAATGACACTACTGATGGCAAACAAAACAGAATTTTGGTTATATTTTTATTTATCTACAAAACTAGCAAAGAAGTTATCGAGTTGATAAAGATTTGTGGCTTAATATGGACAATGTCTATAAATATAATGTTTTCCATGTCTTGTTTTGTACAACTTTTTAATCTTTTCAGCTGTTAATAGCAGTCGGTATCGAATTTAGTTCGGTGATCAGATCAGAATTTATTTAATCTAGTTTTAAAAGCACAGACAGAGGGTAGATTGCAATAAGTAATCAAAGAGACTATTCAATGTCTCCACTACACTCAAACTAAATGTATTTTTTTAATTCATTTGCAATAAGTAAACAAAGAGGCTATTCAGTGTCTCCATTACACTTTGACTAAATGCATTTTTTTAATTCATTTGCAATAAGTAAACAAAGAGGCTATTCAGTGTCTCCATTACACTTTGACTAAATGCATTTTTTCCTAATTTGCAATAAGTAATCAAAGAGACTATTCAGTGTCTCCACTACACTTTGACTAAATGCATTTTTTCCTAATTTGCACTAAGTAATCAAAGAGACTATTCAGGTACTCCACTACACGGTGACTAAATGCATTTTTTCCTAATTTGCAGTAAGTAATCAAAGAGACTGTTCAGTGTCTCCACTACACTTTGACTAAATGCATTTTTTCCTAATTTGCAATAAGTAATCAAAGAGACTATTCAGTGACTCCACTACACTTTGACTAAATGCATTTTTTCCTAATTTGCAGTAAGTAATCAAAGAGACTGTTCAGTGTCTCCACTACACTTTGACTAAATGCATTTTTTCCTAATTTGCAATAAGTAATCAAAGAGACTATTCAGTGACTCCACTACACTTTGACTAAATGCATTTTTTCCTAACTTGCACTAAGTAATCAAAGAGACTATTCAGGTACTCCACTTCACAGTGACTAAATGCATTTTTTTTCCCTAATCTGTCAAGACGCTATCTCTTGTACCGTGGTATGTTGACACTGGGACGAGTTCATTATCATTGACCTTCTAAATGTCACGGAATATTTATACACTTGAATTATGTATGTTCTATCTCTTCCATATTTAAAAGTGGGTGTCCAATAACCCTGAGCCTTTGATGATGCTGAAGTCTAATTAAATTTTTGTTTACATTCTTGTTGCTCTGCTTCGTACATTCTACGTTGTTACTTTCTTGTTTTTATTTTTTATTTGTTTAAAGTAGAGGGATATCTTATAACAGAGGTATCCCAGGAGAGGTCTGATTAACTTAAAGGAGCATTTATTTGTCCATCTATGTAAATGTCTTAAATATGAGTCCAACTATTTCCCACGGCTGATATTTTTCAATTACATACAGAGCTAAATTTCAAATTTTGATTACGACAGAAGACCTATCTCCTTGATTTCTCTGAACATCTCCATACGTGCGTTGTCAATGTCCTTCATATAATGAAATCTGTTGTTATTCTTTGATCTCCGGATATTGAGGAGTTAAGATTTTATATTAAACAACCCGCCCTTTTGTTTTATCAAGATGGCATGCTTTATAAATGTCATGCTGCATTTAGACTTGATTTGAGGCATTGACAGTACATGCACATTTTGACTTGATTTGAGGCATTCCCTGTACATGAACATTAAGGCTTCATTCAAGGCATTGACAGTATATTAACATTAGGGTTCATTTGAAGCACTGCCAATACAAGAACATTAAGGCTTCGTTTAAGGCATTGCCAATACATGAACATTGAGCATGAAGGCAATGCCAGTACATTAACATTAAGGCTTCATTTAAGGCATTGCCAGTACATGAACATTAAGGCTTCATTTAAGGCAATGCCAGTACATTAACATTAAGGCTTCATTTAAGGCATTGCCAGTACATGAACATTAAGGCTTCGTTTAAGGCATTGCCAGTACAGGAACAATAAGGCTTCGTTTAAGGCATTGTCAGTACAATGAACATTAAGGCTTCATTTAAGCCATTGCCAGTACAAGAACATTGAGGTTTCATTTAAGGCATTGACAGTACATGATAAAGAATGTTGTGTCATCAGCACAGAGTTTAATATTACAGGTATTAATTTCTTGCTGGTAATTTATAAAAGTTAAAAAGAGTACAGGTATAAGGACACTCCACATAAATAACCACTGCACAATAAAAGAAGCCTTGAAACTTCCGTATTGTGTGCAAATCGCTTTTTCTTGTAAGCAAGACTTACAATATTTACGAGTATCATTTGATTTGTTTCTCACGTTAACAGAGAACTTTTCGGTTATTGATGTTGGATACATTAAATACACAGATAAGCAGTTACGTATGGGTTGCTAGAGAAATAAATGGTTTTTTACGGTAACCTGTAAAATAATTGAATACGTCCTCCGCGATACTTCCTTGTTGCCGCGACATTTGATTGGTTTGTTCCGGGCAATACCGCGTGGGCAGCCAGCCAAACTAACATGGTACTGTCTGTTGTATGGTATATGAATTTTCTTTGTTTTGTTTATCTAACACCGCATAACATATCTAGTTTTTGGGCCCCGGAGAAAGAACATGTATTTGCTAAATCCGGTTTGACATGTTGAAAAACACAAAGACTAGTTTGAAACTGTAAACATCCAGGCAATGAATGAACTCAGGTGACGTGCATGCACATGAACATACGTGTTGGATTGTATTTTATAGCACGAAGACGAAATTTTGAAATTAATTCAATATAAAAACTTACAAGAATTTTGTCTGAATATCTGTATCCCTATTTGTCTTTTTTTAACAAGCAAAGACACGTAAATATTAAATATTGTAGACGCAGGACTATCATGTCAACAAATATCAAACAAAATTAATCAATACATGTATAGGAAAAGGGTTGCAGTTCTAACTTCAGCGAAGCCGTGCTTTTGTTGGAGTTAATATATCAATCCAGGTAGTAATTCTACACGGTCAAGAATTATAAAAAAGCTTGCCTACCCCAATTTTATGTGAGATGTTTTGTCGATGAAAATTGCACACCTTAATCAAGATTTTAGAAAGTGCTAACATTACGTCATATTGTCGTTTGGAGAAATGCACAGCTTAAACCCGTAAAAAAAAAAAAAACGTTTAAAATCAAAAGGGTATGTATAATATTTTATAACATATACTAAAAAAGTTATTTCTCCTTTTTTTTCATGTTCTAGCAAAAGTAGTCTGTTCCCTTTACATGTATGTAGTACCAGATGTACACGTTGTTGTACCGTTTCTAAGATGCAAGTTTATACAATGCGCGCATTTCAATGCATGGTAATAAAACGTAAGATAAAGAGGCATAAAGAAGGATTTACAAGTAATCTGCCGCCACTGACCCTGGCAAATGAAATATGAACGATTTTTACCGAGAACGTATTTACTCTATCCCGTATTTGCCATAGATAATTAATGAAGTGTATAGTAATGCGTGAATAGCAATGGGTAAAATTACTGATTATACATTTTCCTATCATATGCATTTCTTTTTCACTCGATTATATTTGAGTATATACTGAATATAGTGAGAAATGTGAGGGTCAACGTACACAATTTCAATAAATATTTATGAAGCCCCTGACATACCGACAAATAAAGCGAATGGTAGAAGTGATTTCAAGGCAAGAGTGACACCATGTCGATGGGAAAATGAAAACAACAATGTGATCGATTACTTACACCAATGTGTAGTAACGCTAAGGAGTATTGGAAATTGCTGACAATCTATACAAGTCTCCCAGATCAAAGGTTAAATCACGCAAATTTGCTAGATATTTTAAAGATGTAAATAATGACCCCGTTTTCACCTCCGATGATGACACTATACACAATTTATAAAACATGTTCGTAAATGAGATCCAAATTATGTTTCATGAACTACACATAACCATTGCCAATGAAGAAATATTGCGGGTGGTTCAACAGTTCCATACTGCCCACACAGGCAAAAGAGCTAGACTGGATAAATTAGTAAATGAATTTTTCTGAAAAGATATATAGTTACTACCCATTCTTAGTCAATCTTCTAAACATTGTTTCTGATAAGGGTATTTTTCCCCAGTGAATGATCAAAAAGATATATAGTCCCTAGACATAAAAGGGAAAACATGCTCATAATACATAAAAAGGCATAACCCCTTTTCAGCACAGAAGGCAAATTATCTACGAAAATTCTAAATAACATGCTCAATGAATGTTATGGTCTATACGTTCAATCGTTGTCGTTGTGTGGATTTAGATGTGGCATGTTTATTACGGATAATGGTTTCGTTTTTCACCATTTGATTACACATTTAATTAACGTAGATCAGTGTGTGTGTGTGTGTGTGGTGTGTGTGTGTGTGTGTGTGTGTGTGTGTGTGATTTAGATTTTTAACGTAGCTTTAACAATTTTTCAGTCATATCGCTACGATGTCTGCAGTGTGACAGTTTATAGTGATGTCTAGCACTGGGGCATCATGCCGCAGACATGTAGCATGATAACCCACCCAGTCACATTATCCTGACACCAGGTCGACCAGTCCTAACACTAACCTCTTAATGCTGAGCGTCAAGCGAGGCAGCTGTTAGTACCAATTTTGTAAGTCTTTGGTATGACTCGGCCGGGGTTCGAACCCGCGACCTCCCGCATCCGAGGCAGACGCTCTAACCACTAGGCCACCGGAGCGGTTAACGTAGATCAGAATTCGTACTGTGAATTCATTTACTTTAGTAATGTCTTTGATTGTGTCATCAGAAGAAAAATGTATGGTACACGGTGATACAACTTGGAATTAGGGGTAACATTTTAAATATTTTAAGATACATGTATCAGTCACCCAAATCGTGTGTTATATAACTAGTTTGTCACCCTTTTGTTTGCTGTGTATTTAATTGATTTAGAGCCGGAGTTTACGTCAAAAGGTGTGGAAGGAATTAATATGCACATGTTAAGACTTTTCATGCGCTTATACGCAGGTGATAGAGTGATAATGGTTAATACCCAGGCAGATTTACAATTACGTTTAAATATATAATTAGTCACAGAATTAAACTCTCAATCAACATCGAAAAGTCTAAATTAATAGTTTTTTCACAGGGTCTAAATTCTGCTACATTTATAATTTAAATATGAAGGTATAAAATTGGAGATCGTAAACAAATTTATGCATTTGGCCATAGATTTTTCATGTAGTGGATCGTTCTCTTTCAAGAAACTCGAACAGATATTGCTAGAAATCTTTGCTTAAACTAGACAAATAGACATCTCCATTCGTCAATTTACCACTTTCTCTAATATGCGAACTTTTTGCCTGTAGCTCCGATATTCAATTATAGAAGTAAAGTGTGGGGGTTTTATACAATGGAATGCAAAAGAAAAATTTAATTTATAGTTTTGTACAAATTTCTGGAAATTAAACAATCCACTCTGAATGATTTTGTTTATGAGGAACTTTGTAGAATGATTCCGTTATGTCTAAGACAGTTTTCGAAAACTAAATACTGGTTCAAAGTAAATATAAAGAAATAAACTGATTCATATTTCATATGAAATTGTCTTTCAGGATCTAATTATTTATCCGCAGAAAAAGAACTGGACAATTCTGTTTAGTGATCTATTGAATAATTTGGTATTCTCCGAAGCTAGGATTTATCATGGGGTTGGGAATGGAAAAAATGTTTTGGCTTTCGTTACATCATGAAAGAGAAATATTTTCATTCAGCTCTGTAAATCTAGGTTATATTCCTCAACAAGAGCTGGTTAATATGTCTATCAGTCAATTTTTTTTTAAATTTAAATCACAATTATTGCTTTTAAAGTTTTGAAACATACAGCCTCACTTTCAAGATATAAAGTCCCTTCCCACCGATTTCACAAGGAATCAGGCAGATGGGCTAAACCAAAGCAACCCCTTTGTCACAAACAAAATATGCCTTGTGTAACATCTAGAAAGAACCAAGGCCGAGGGCAGGATTCATGGGCGCAAGGAAAAATTCTCCAGTAAGCCCCTTTAAATTACAAAAGAAATTTCTCTGGATAACACGATTGTCATCACAAGTTTGTCTTGAATAAGATGAATGTCATCACAAGCTTGTTTTTGGATAACACGAATGTCATCACAAGCTTATCCTGGATAACATGAATGTCATCACAAACTTGTTTTTGGATAACACGAATGTCATCACAGGCGTGTCTTGGGATAACATAAATGTCATCACAGGCGTGTCTTTGGATAACAAATGTCATCAAAAGCTTGAGGATCAGCTAAAAAGGATCAGTATAAAGCTTTCATTTTAAAAAAATTTGATATACTCTTCATGGCCTAATTTTAAATAAGTTATTCCCTATCAACAGTATATTTTTACTTGATCGCTGCTACTACATATATTATTGGTTAAAACATTAAACACCAATACTTTTCTGATTTATCGATACATTGCTTTACTTTGTGTAGTATCTTTTTTAGTTCTGGGGAGACATGTCATGGATGTAGCTAGGTATTTGAAATATAAACGTATTAGATCGCGACACCTCTTTGGGTAACTTAGTTCTTAATTATTTATTATATTTGCTTAACATGTATGCACCTAGTACCATTTACAGTAAAGCGAAATAAATGCTTCTCATTTAAAATGTAAAGACACAGAAGACTTTTATTTTTTTTAAAATCCACTCATTGATATCTCAGGTCTACCTGCTATCTGCATTTTGGACCATACACGTATGCGTCACGTGACCATAGTATTCGTAATCATGACCTATTTTTAGACTGGGAAAGCTCTACATAAGTCTAAACTTTACCTTCTTTAAATGCGATTTTCGGACATTTTGGGGCCATGATTTCAACGACCCTCACGGGATTCAGCGAACGTTGATACTAGAAAAAACATGTATAATCCCTGTACTAATTGATTTGACTGCATTGATACAACTCGTCCAACAATCCAAAACTGCAGATCGAAGCAATAGTGTGAATGGATGTTTAGAGTTCGATCATTCATGTCCAGAAGAAACTGAGTAGAATGAAACAGAGAATGAATGAATGAATGAATGAATGAATGCATGAGAAAAAGATGAAATAAACATGTAAATATGAAGGATGAATAGTGAATCAAAACGTGAATATAAAGACAAAAGTAAAGAGAGACGGATAAGTGGACAGTTGGAAACAAACAGAAACTCAAACGGGATAATCAATACAATAAACTGAGGATGGATTAAAATAATCGAATTTATTATGTGTAATCTATTTACAGAAAAGCCTAATAAACTCACAGAAACTTAATAATTAAAGTCTGTTGCGTATTAATCCATCAACACCAAATCTAAAAGGTGAACATTTGCATACACCCAGGTCTAAGTCCTTATCTCTTTACATCTTTCACCACTTGGTATCTTTACTGAGGCCTATACCTTCAATCCCAAGTTCAAATCAAAAGTCATTATACATTTATTAAACAACTGTGTGTCACACCTGTGGCCACGTTAGCAGTCCATATTTTGTTTACATTAGGGACTGAAAATGCTCATAGCCTAGTGCTACTTCCGTCATGACCTGTTCTCTGCCATGAGATACAATAGTGAGTGGTCAGAAGGATGGGGAACAAAACATTCTCCTTGAATCATTCCGCAAAACTCTTGTGCAAGAAACGAAGCTGAATAAGTCAATTATTAGTTTGAAAGATTGCAACTGTACAATATATATATATATATATATATATATATATATATATATATATATATATATATATATATATATATATATATATATATATATATATATATATTACGACTCTATGGTCAAACACGAAGTAACAGAAAGAAGCACAATTAAAAAGTTTTGTAAAATATAACAAATAATTTATCATTTATAAATGAAAATATCAGGGGAACTTACAGTATCATGAACTGAATCCAAAAATAATCTTGAAAAGGGTTCTTTTAAGGTCCAAAAGAATGAAAAGTTCCGTATAAATTTCAGAACCGGAAATGTACTGGTCCGCCGAGAATAGCGACGTTGTCAAAACGGTGCTGTCCAGAAATCCTTTAAATAATTCACAATAGATCCAAAGTATTATTATAGTCCAACGAGCAATTTCTCCTTCCACTGAATGATCCAAATATATGTTGTTTTTGTTCTCTCAAATAATATCTAAATACAACATAAAACAGTCTGCAGGCTTGATGTTACAACAAGAACACGAGAAATAAGAATCAGAAAAGTGACCAGTACGAGATACTTATATATGGCGAAAAAGCTAAAATACGCTTATTATCACTGCTGCCTAAGTGACATTAATTCTTCTAAGATTCCATCTTACCGACCTGTCCAATGGGAGAAAGGTCGAATCTTGTCAACATATTTACTAATAATTGTATTGTTAGAAACTGTCAACTGATACGTAAGCTGTCAACTGATACGTAAGCATCGATTTATAGACCCTATGCAATTTTACGTTCGTATCATCTTAAAATAGACCCTACGCACGTACACTAAATCCAACTAATGATAATGTCTACAATTTAATGATAATGTCTTAAAATAGACCCTACGCACGTACACTAAATCCAACTAATGATAATGTCTACAATTTACAATCAAGAATAAAAACTACCAAAAATTACACAAAATCATGTACCAGGAGTTACAAAAAAAATATAGATATTGTTCATTTCCTTTTAATGAAACATTTATACAACGAGTCATATATCAAAGATCAAAGATTAGTGTACGTACAATATTTTATTTATATAACATACAAATATACATACTTGCATTGCTAACGGCGTTAAGACAGACTATAAGCAACTGCGTATTGACCGAATGAATGAACTCTTCACATCCCTGCCCATTGTGTCCTAACCAAGTCCAGACACGCTATTGCAGCTTTGTCTCATTCGTATGGTTAACACTGTAGACAAATCCCGTAGAAAGTATACACATACCGTTACGACGACCCAGGTTCCTATATGTTACTTGTTGTAAATTAAATTTCAAGTTCAAATTAATTTTCTCTCTCACTCCACATATTTCCAAGTATTTTCTGTGTTCCTTATGCATGAGAGAGAGAGAGAGAGAGAGAGAGAGAGAGAGAGAGAGAGAGAGAGAGAGAGAGAGATGGGAACGCAGAAGGGACTTGGACAAAATTGTCTACCATGTTTAATTTATCTAGAAAACGGGGATTATTAGTATTTTTTCTCCTTATTTACCAACAGTATTGGTATGTCAAATTGCTTTATACCATTACGTTAATATGTTAATTTTAATGTATGTGATATCCTCCTCCTCCTCCTCCTCATTATTATTATTATTATTATTATTATTATTATTATTATTATTATTACGACACTATGGTCTTAAAATAAGTAATAGAAAAGAGTGAGAAGCAACAAGCTTTGTAAATTTCAGCGTGTGTGTGTGTGTGTGTGTGTGTGTGTGTGTGTGTGTGTCTTTGCATTCTGTTCAGTCATAAATATTATAGTACCCTTTGTTTCTTCAAACGTTCGTGAAAGTTTTAAGACAACCAAACAATTGTTACTACAGTAACTGTCAATCTAACGACATTGTTACTAAGTGCACTGCATTTTTTGTTCAAGTTTTTCAATGGATTTTCAAGTGGTAAAAAATGCGTAGTTTTGACCATCAAAAGAAAATTTTTAAATGCCAAATCGACTAAATTCGCAAATCGTTTTCAAATGCATTTTATAAAATACAGTTGTCACTATTTTTGTGCAGTCACATTATTCTATAATTGTCATCCCTTTGGAAACTATTCTCCTATAGTGTATTTTGGGGTAGGATATACTGTCTGAGAGTCCACCACACAACATTGTAGCAAGACACATTGCAAGAGATAGGGCAATAATATATTTGTTACATCACATGCCGTCACGTGACGTCATATACCGTTAGCGAGTGGCAACTGGGTCTGCTGGAAAAAGTATAATTTCCGTAGTGAAGTACAGTATTCCGTATTCAAGAAGAAACGCATGTTGCTAAATATGAGCCATATAGGCAGCCAGTCAGAACTCTATAATTTATCATGTGATGCACTAAATAGTTGTCAAACACTGTCGCAAAATAGGACTAATCCTTAATACTTCAGCAATATTATTGAGAAAAATAATTATTATATACTTAAGTATGAAATGTAGAAACTTACTGGCGAAATACTTTTCATATTTTTTCATTCCTATACATGCTTATATTTTCACAAGTGAAAATGTAAGATTTCCCATCATGTCTTGCGACGCTTGATTGTGTGTGTCCACAGCAGTTATACCTGTAGCAACAAAAACGAGTGCTTTGTGACCTATTACAAACAAACAGAAACTGCATTACATTTTAGACATGGAAATTAATCTTTGATGAAGAAATTTTACCAGACGCTGTTTGCGTCTCTATGAAGTTATTTCCCCTTAATTCCTCGACCACAACGGCAAACCCGCTGTTAAGCATTGCTGAATCGGACTTCTTGTTTTAAGATAGTCAACCAGTTTACAATTTACTGCGACAGATTGGCCAACCCAATCCTACCGCTTTCTTAAGTCACGATATTTATATGATCAGCCTATGAAAGCAAGGTGAATCTACGAAATGGGTGTGGGTCTGAGTGCGTTTTGTGTTGAAGAGTTAGTTTAATCATGTTAATTTCGAATCTTGAACAAATTTGGTATACATTTCAAAGAAACTTTTCTTTTCCTACGTACATACAGGATATATTTCATCTTGCGGTACCAAAGACGATATATATTTACTCGTGGCTTCGCCACTCGTGGTTAAAATATCAAGGGTTTTTCTTTTTTTTTTTTTTTTCTACCACACGATGAAATATATCCGGTATTAACGTAGGAAAAGAAAATACCCCCTATTTATTTTTCTCAGATTGATCTGACCTGAACTCCACTATTAACTTTTTTGGTCAGGTTTGCATTAAGTTCATCAGCCCCTTTTGTTATGGGAGATAAATAATTGGTTATGTCAATGTAGCAAAGAATCACGTTGTACAAAAAGATGTGATAATTCAACAAGCTGTTTACTTCTGACTTTATGTTGACTTTATGAGTGATTAGGCAACCATTTACACATCAATAAATACCCATCCATAACAATTTAATCCTTATAATTCCAATTTTCTTGCTTTCTGTCTTCATAACAGCAGATTTTATCCACAAAGCATTTACTTTGTGGTAGCTTGTAGTTTTCTTTAATTAGCCTCTTCACTGCCCCAGGATACATAGCCCCATCTTCGCTAGCCAAAAGTCGTCAAGTCGTATACAGTATATTATAGTGTAAATTGTTAGAGCGGGTCATGGCAGTGGTCTAAAGTACTTCGTATGGTCACTTTTTTGAAAAAAAACAATATGGGTTAGTACATTTTTCCAACATTACGCTTGCGTATGAAGCATTCGTTGCATTTGTTCAAGCATTCGTTGTTCTTGCTATCTACGCATTTCGATCTGTCAAAAGCAACATTGTGGAAAATATTTCGCCAATAAGTTTGTATATGTAACCCATATATATATATATATATATATATATATAGCATAGTATATATATATATATATATATATATATATATATAAGGTATATATATATATATTATATTTCTATTTTCCATGGTAGGGTACATGATTTACCGTAATTTAATCAGTCAGTAAGGAATGACCCTGTGAACCAGGAACAATGAATATCAGGCATCAAATCTGACCAATCTAAATCACCAGGAAGATCTCTGAGAGTATTATCTCTGTTTACAAATTAACATTGACCTTCTAATGGTGATGTTAAGATGTAATGTGATCTCAGGATGAGTTCTGAATCAAATTTAAAGCGCTATTTGCAAAAGACACTTTTAAAAAAAAACAAGAAGACGAAAAAAATGATTATACCATATGATGAACTAGAAGCGTGTTAATTCTTTCATAATTTGAGAAACTTTGTACTTCTTATGTTCTTCGCATCAAGTTCATGGTTTAACTAAAAGTTTATGACATGGAACAAAATACTGAACAAACAGAAAAGATACTAAAGTAATATTGAATTTCTCTTCCTCCAGTTTTGCAGCTAATTTAAGTAAGAGGAAGTTAAAAAGAAGGAAAATTTCCGACCTCTCACACCATGTTCCCGCTTAAACTACAAACTGAAGTCTCTACACTGCATTTAAAACGACGCGATCGTCACTTTATGGACTCGTATTTCTCTCTGAACGTAGATGATTACCCTGCCCATAAAGTAATAGTCGTTATGCCAGGAAGGCTTACATCAGCGAAAACAGTAATAAGGGTGGGTAAGAAAAGGAGAAAGAAATAACCATATATAAAGAACTAAGAGCTACACATACAAGATTTAATATTCCATGCAAGGCAAGCGCTAATATACACCATTATTTTTCGGCTGTAGTAACTTCTAAAAATGGCATTATTTTCAAATAGTACTTATAACAGCCACCACGACAGTGATAGGGCACATAATGTTACTTCTGTCCATCTATCACACTTTGGTTATGACTTGTGTTTAGACTGTTTAATGCACAGTGGTGTGGCAGTCGTGTTCCATGAATATGTTTTTGGTTTATATTCACAATGCCCCAATACTGGAAACCGACATAAAATGCAATATGTAAATGATACTGAGATAAGTACGATTACATTTCATAAATACGAATTTCATGCTATACATGCTTTACCTGGAACTGATATGGTAAGTTATGCTGTAATGGCTGCATTTTTTCGTACACTCTTTACACACTTTTTCAAGTGAACAAATGATTAAAGGTACAAAAAATAATTGACAAAATTAACTATCATTTTCTAAGGTACGTTAAATGTGCCAAATTTTAATGCCAAAAGTGTTCTCTGAACAAAGCTTTCGAGGAGGAGAAAGATTATAATTTTTACGGACTAATGGTGCATCAAAATTTAAGATTTAATAATTATATACAATACAGTATATCATAATTATCCACCGATGTAAAAGATCTTTAACAATGCGGTCGTAATAAACAGTCGTTACAAATCAGTTTATCGGAAAAACCTGGTTATCATATGACTACTGTGTTATTTAGTTAACTATATAACCATATCTATCTACTGTGTTATTTGTATAAGTATATACCCATATCTGACTAATGTGTTATTTTGATAACTATATATCCATATCTGACTATCGTGTTATTTAGTCAATTATACACCAATATCTGACTAATGTGTTATTTAGATAACTATATACCCATATCATAATGTTTCTTTTGTAAATTGTTTACATTTACAATTTTATAACTTTGCTTTTAAATCAGGGGATCCAACTGCAGGCGCACAGGCCAAATGTGGCTTGAGAGTAATTTTTTGTGGTATGCGCTCTTGCAAAAGGTCAGTTCCATAATTATAGTATAATTACTATATATATATATATATATATATATATATATATATATATATATATATATATATATATATATATATATATATATATATATATATTTTCACGAACTTTACATTTCAGGTTCATGTGGCCCACGATGGTGAAGATGTTGGACTACCCTGCTTTAAATATTTAAAGCAAGTATTGTGGTGAAATACATCCGAATGTTTTTCAGAGTCTTTTCACTCAGTTTTTCTGCCTTTTCGTCAAATAAAATCAGTATTTTGCATTATATGATAAATACAATCTTACATTTGTACTCAATTCTAATGTTTATAATGAAACTTTTCCAATAATTTCATTTGCTTTGCTCGCATTACGAGACTCGCAAGGACTCGCAAAAGAAATTATGCGACTCTTTTGATAAATTTAATTTGAAACAGCACTCGTGTATGATATAATATTTCTTTAAAAGTGTCGTTTTTCTCCTCGAAAAAGAGAGCTCATGGTAGTTGACAGAACTTCTCGGAATACGGTCGAAATATCTTGAAGAAGTACTATCTATAGAAATGCAAGATGTGGTCAATTGCACAGGAAACGGAAGTTGAATGTACGCATTGTATTACCTTTGACAAGCGTTTATATACTTACTCTCACCTCCATGCACGAAGACATAAACACGAAACTTAAAAGTCACTTTGTGAAACAATTTAAAGTTGTTCAAGCTTTCAGCTAAATTTCCGTTCCTGGAAAGTAAACTCATTTAATTAAAAATAATGAGAAAACAGCCTTATATATCCATCTTCAAGAGAATCAATGCGTCCAAGTCTGAATTTTTGCATCGGTAGATTACACATGCTACGGTGAGATGGACTAATTCTGTCAAAGCATCTTTGGGATGTGATTCTACCAAAGCCTTTTTGGGATGTGATTTTAAAGATATAGTATGACAAATATGTAATGCTCAGTTTGATTAAAGCCATAACACAAATCTGAGACTCTTGACCCTTGACCTTTGAATCAATGATAGGTTTGTAAATTTGTTCATTTAAAAACAACCAAACACAACGCCTGGTCAAAATTCACCTGTATATATACAAATCACCGTGCTTAAAAATTCAATGAAGTACAAAAATGCAAACAGTGACCCTTGACCTGACCAAAAAGTCAAGTATATCTCGTTTTCAAATTATTCACGACAGCAGAGACATATTGTTCGTCAGATCTGTGCCATTGTCATTCTGAACCATTAACACATTACATGAAGTGTTTTTTTTGTGAAAACGCTTCGTTAGTTCTCATAGTTCTTCAAGTGGATTAGTGATAACATATCTCAGATGGCGAATGTAGTCGCCACGTTGGAGGTCAGATCCTTTTCATTCAAGACCTGTTAAATATTTTAAAAATACGTAAGTTATAAAAAAGGAAAGGTTGATACAACACGACCGTTCAGAATTCTTAACGACGGTGTTAAGGCAGCCATGTTGGAGGTCAGATCTTTTTTATTCAGGACCTGTTAAATATTGTAAAAGTACGTAAGTTATAAAAACAAAGGTCGATACAACACGACCGCTCTGGAGAATTCTTAACGACGGTCAACTCTACCGTTCAGGAGATTTCTTAACGACGGTCGTTAAGGCAGCCATGTTGGAGGTTATGTAAGCATCATTTTAATATAGCAGCAACCGCATGTCGAAATAAGTGTTTTAGTTAAAACTCCATGCTAACATGATATCCATTTAGGTGGAGCAGCCATTACAAGATTTTCACAACGGTTGCTTTGGATGCCATATTGGGAGGAAATATCGGCAATATTTGCATTAAGGACCAACTACTTATTGGAAAAAGTGTATTATGAAAACCCGATACCGATAAAAGAAGACGCGATAATAAAATTATAAGGATGACCGCATTGGAATCTATTTTGGGAGATCAGATCAGCATCACTTCCATTCTGGATATTTGGACCATCGAAATATCATAAGGAACGTTCCAATGGAAACCCGATGTAGACATAGCAACAAGTTTAGAAAGACGGAGGAGTAATAACAAGATTTTTATGATGGCCTCCTTTGCGGCCTTTTGTGAGGTCGAATTGTCATCAGTTTCGAATAGGCCTAACTACATTTTGTTCTTAGAATCGTTTCTGTGGAAACCCCATGATGATACGACTATCCGTTCAAGAGAAATAGCATGTGCAAGTTCTTCAAGATGGCCGCCACAAATTGGCGCCATTTTCATTTAGGACCAAATAGATTTTATAGCAAGTATTTTTTTTAGTGAAAGTCTCATGTCGACATAACCAACAGTCAGGGACAAGTCACGATAACAATAATTTTAAGATGACAGCCATGGTTGACATCGTATCGGTACCATTTTAATTTACCACATCAACATATCATAAGCAGTCTTTTAGTGAAAACTCCATGTTGTTATGACCATCCAAGTAGGTGAAGTAGCGGTAAAATAAATTTTCAATACGGCCGCCGTTGTGACCATACTGTGTATTCAAGGGACACAGTTTTCATTCAGACCAACTTGACCTCGGGATAAAACTGTGAGCCAAGTTTCGTGTCTTTCAGTGAAGTTATTTAGGAGATGTAATCATGGGAAACAGTTTTCACCGAATTAAGTGAATGCAAAACGTCCCACCCACTCACTCTCTCTCTCTTTCTCTCCCCTCGGCACGTGATCATATTTATAACTTCACACTAAAATGATATTTTTAAAAACACACCAGTGCTGCAGTATGCTGATATCCATGATTCAAAGCAAAACACTGGTACAAGAGTAAACTCACGATAGTTTGAACAAAAGCTTCTGTATAGGGTATGATCATGCACGTGTCTACAATATGATCATGCACCCTTCTTAAATTCGCGAAACATCCATCCATCCATCCATCCATCCATCCATCCAT
>JAECUM010027429.1:0-10377 GCA_016617855.1 Megalonaias nervosa
CCGTACCAGTGTGGAGTCCCTGGTAATCTTAGACCCCTTCCGTACCAGTGTGGAGTCCCTGGTAATCTTAGACCTCTTCCCTTTTTTTTGATTCCTTGTCCGGTTGCTTTCTTTAACGCCATTCCAGCAGCTGTTCCAACAGCACCTAGCGCAGCTGCCTTTGCAACAGCTGGGGCTGCAGCTGCTATTAATGCTGGTATAGCTGCGAGAAGCGGAAATATACCACCCGTTTTAGCAATATCTTTGATGGCGCCCGCAGAAAGATTAAGTTTGACACCTTTATTTGATTTTTTAGCGTCGTTGAAGTTTTTAAACTGACGCTCGGTCAACGATAGTTTATTTGCACCGGTCATTTGTTCTCGCTTTAGCGATATTTTTATTCCACAGTTATTTTTGATGCTGATTGCAGCTTTTTAATCTGACCAGGAGTCAGACTCACACTAACGTGATGATATGACATTATAATTATTATGAACGATCTAATTACATGTTTTCTACTGGAGCATCAATAACTCTCATTCGTCCACCAACACCTTCGAGTAACATCGATTTATCGCTGAGTATAACATCAATTGCTCTGTAATTTGCAATAACTCCTATTGTCACACGAGCTCGAAGATGAATATCTACAACAGATTGTCTGGTTAAATCTAAATGTTCTAGTGAAAAGTAATAAATCGGATACAGCGATGTAAAATCTAGCTGCGATATTTGTAAACCAGTATCAATGTTTTGATCACGTCCCATGAATGTCATTAATCGATGATATGCACGTGCTACATGATTATTTCCAAAATTCAGTAATATATCCTCGGATGGTTCTTGATGTCCATTTATCCTTAATGAAATCTCAGAAACACCGAGTTGGTCAAACACCATTTGATTTCGTAATTGTGTGTTTAATCGTGTAGTATCTTGAAACGCAATAAATATATGTCGCGGTGCAGAAACACCTTGCTGAGAAGCTATCTGCCATGTAAATAAACCATCAACTGCACTCTGAACAGCATCTGTGGTCATTGTTATCCATGATAACGTTGATTTACCACCCTGACTCATAAAAGATAACAACCGGTCATCTTCGGATATCGATGGAGTCATCACTGGCATCCACAGGGAAAGTTTTGTTAGTATTACTTTACCAGCATCACCAATAGGTCTCCATAATGCATCATCGTGTGTGCCTTTTCGTACTAGTACAACTGTGTGTTTGGCTCCGAAAATGACTTTTCTGACATTTCTACAGAATCCAAAAATATGTGACAGTGGAATTGCACATGAAAATCTTCTCCTATCGCCTCTTAACATTGATCGACGCGCTGTAAATCCTAACTTAAATTCTGGATTTGGAAAATGTAGATTTTCAATAGCAGGAGCAGGAGCAGGAGGAACAGCTCGATCATTTGGCTGTCGAAGAATCTGATTTCTACTGTCAGGATGGTCAGAAGTATCCTTGACAAACATCATTGATGGACCAGCTGATCTTGAATAATCGTCGCTGTATCTCGCAAGACCCAATATCGTCGTGGCAACATCAACGTCTTTCTGGATTGATTCAATATTTTTTCCGTCAATCATGTACGTAGCGCTGTCAAATAACGCCATAATACCATTATTAACAAAACCAACCCTAACATCATCTCCATATGCTACTGGTGCTGCAGGAAAAGCGTTATTTAAAATTTCACCTTCTACTTCAATAAATGCCTCAGCGGGTAGGAAATATCTACTTGTATCCTGAACCTGTAGTTCGATTCGTCCACGCTGATCTGGAATTCGTGCGTCGTAAGAATAATACTGATAATCGCGCACAGACTCATCTTTGAGTACTGGTGCGTCCATGTCAAACGCGGGGTCAGATACGCGCTTAAACATCTTTATTATTATCGTCTTCGTCTAACTCGAAGACCACTTCCTGCTATCAGACTAGCGGTTATATTTTTTCCTTTTCCGACATCGGGATCTCAGCTAACTCCGCTAGTTTTTGATTAGCTGCTTGATTTATTATTTTACTGACATTTGCTGGCATCACTTCAGTGCTAGGTAATTTCACAGGTTGAGGTCGGGTCGTTTGTGGTCTGCGTATTAATCGTGATAGTCTATCTTTAATTGCTGAGAATGCTTTGCTAGCGAGATTACCAACAGCGCTTACACCTTTTTCACGAACAACATCAATAGCTTTCATTCCTAGTTGCTTTGCAATCGGTATTGCTTTTGGAGCTATCCTTCTAAACAGACCCTGAACAACATCACCTAATCCATCTCCGTAGGTCGTTTTGTATACAGGTAATCGAGAGTTTATTACTCTGACCATGGTAGGTCCACGAGTATTGTGTATGATCATTTTATTATTAAGTGATTTTATCACTAATTACATACTTAGTCACTATAATAATCATCGGCGATTTCATTAATGAGAGATCGATATACATTAATATCCATGATGCCGCCTGTAAATAATCGTTTACAAATATCAGCTACTTCATTAATGATTTCTGGGGAATTATTACCAGCTCGTTTTCCTCCGATGAGAATTTCTAATCGATCAACATCAGCAAGAACGTTATTGCGACAAGTAATAAGACCACTTCCTAGACCACTTCCAGTTGCTTCGGGAGCGTCTTGAAATTCTTCTTCTTCTTCCTTACCTGTTGTTTGGACTGGTTGTAATCGTTTTTTTTCTTGTAGTTGTTTTTTTATATCTTGTACTTTTCGTTCTATTTTAGAAATCGGTGTTAATATTGGTGATAATTCAAATTGTTGTGGTGATATTGGTGATAATTCAAATTGTCGTGATGCTTTTTTACTTGGTTTCGATGGTGTTTTGAATGATTCTGGATAATCACGAAGTGATTGCTCAAATGGTTTTGGAGATTGTTGTCTTTTATATTTTTTTCTTTCCATTTCTTCTTCTTGTTTTCTTAATCGTTTAAATTTTTCAATTTCATTACTATAAATCCGATATGATAGATCATCATTTCTAGCTTGTTTAACATTCATGCGTATGCGATATAAATATTTTTGCCATTGATCAATGTCTTTAATATATTTATCGTATCCAGGTTTCATTAATTTACCTCTTTGACTAAAATTATCCATAGCAAATTCAGCCAATTGTTGTAGGTTTTCAATATTGTTAATTGTTTTAATAGTTACTTCATCAAATTTATCTATCAATTCAGCATTAATTATAGGATATACTGATTTTGGTTCAGGGGCTAGTGCTTCAGCACCTTCTGCTTCAGCACCTTCAAGGTTGATCTTCATCTTTAGGTATTTCCGGGACTGGCATCGCAGCAGCTATTTCGGCTGGAAGTTCACGTAAAATTTCTTTTGTCTTTTTTGTTCTTCTTGCTATTTTTTCAGTTCCTTCAGCTATTTTTCCAGTTACTTCAGCGGTTTTCTCCAACACAGGTTGAATACCTTTAGTGGTCTCAGTGATAGGTTTAAATAATTTTTTTGTATCCTCCTCAAATTCCACCTGAGACTCCTGACGCGATTGTAGTTGTTGCTTAACAGAATCACGAACGGGTAGATATTTTTTAATTGCCTCTAGTCGCTCTCGAGCTAATTTAGCTGAGTGTGGTTCTCCAATACTCATTATTGATAATATCTATACTGGCTGTTTAATTTATAGCAGCAGAGAGGGTGAATGACATACGCGTAGTGACCAGATTGTGAAAAAATCTGGTCAATTAAAGAAGTTTTCATTATTAAGGCAAAAACTTCTTTTTTCAGCCTTCGTAGGAACCTTTAATTTTCAAAAATAAGGTCTCTACAAAGTTGTAGGGTTCACCCTCTCTGCTGCTAATGGACACAAATTGAAGACACAATTTTACAATACACTTTAAATAGCATTATTAATTTATTTTTAAACAGACGCTGGTGCAAGTTGTCTGTCTAATTCAGCCAATGAACTGTCAACAGTTATGCAAAATATGACGTCATCTCATCATCACAATGACTTATTATGTCACCTGGTCCAGTCATCTAATTAAAGCCTTTCTCCTGTATTTTGACAATCGTCAGTATGGCGTTACAAGCCAACATTTAAGTTTTCTATACCATCCTTTGATGGAGATCTCATGGAGCCACGTGAGAGGTCCGACTGAATGAGACTAAGGACAGAAGGGTTTATTTATAAAGACCTGATACTAACTTTGACACATATTCCAAAAGTAAACATAAAATTTGATCCAGTCAGTTAGAGCGTGCAATTAGTGCAGATGAGAAAGACTTTGATTTATCTCCCCATGTCACGTTATTTAACAGGTCAAAACACGTGGATTAATTTAGCACAATATGCATTTTATTTAGGTCTGAAATATCATCTCTCTGTCATGTATAATTCTTTTCCTTTTATCAGGGGAATTAGAAAATAGGTTATCTCCCTTTGGCCGGATACTATTAATATACAGATAAGTTAAATATGGCCACAAATAGTGATATCTCGATAATGGTAATGAATTGTCCAGACTTAGGATATCATCACAAAGGTGTTTTCATTTTCATACAACAGTACCCATTAAAGTTCTTTGATACAAAATCAAAATCAGACAAGATAAACTTTAATCTCTTTGCAAAGAATCAGATGAATTATTTTTGAATTTAGTGTACCAATACGATTTATTGTAGGAATGCAATTTATTACATATCCAGTTATTCTTACATGACTGATCTGGCGTTTGATACAGATGTTCAAGTCCGTAATTCCGTATTACACGTTCAGAATCGCAAACCCAGCCTGGAACTACTATGACACGTTAAATTATTAAATAATTGACCACTTATAAAAATATCTGGAATGATTTGTTCCTGTTCGCTTTAAATTATTCAAATATCTCAAAACCGTTTATAATGTTAAGAAATGCGGCCATATTTGGTGAAAATGGTCGCTTATAACGCCAGGGATAATGGGAGTCCTTCATTGTAAGACATCGATGCTGATATTTATGTGTTTGGGTCGCCGTCTAACTGCCTAGCAATATCTCACACACCTGGCAGCCCATATCGACACATTTCTACAAAGTCGTATTGCTTTAGTCGAACTTTACTTACTATTATGTCTTTTTTCTCATAAATTCAAAATTCTGACAAAAGCAAACTGACGTGTTTCTGGTTCCGTTGACCTACATTTCATTTGGCAGTGAAAGCCGAAATCGGATTAAGTTGAAGTATTTTGAAGTTTTTAACGAAACGAATAAAAATAAACTAATACTGAAGAAAGTGTTTAGACAGCTTCGCTTCCTTCAAGATATTTATCATCCTTTTAACCGATTTCCGCATTCCCGGGAAAGCTTCTTTGCACCTACTAATGTTTTCATATAGGGCAGATAGCGAATTTGCCTTCTTGCTATAAATAGAATTTACCCCATGTGCTCTGCCATATTGCTTATGGACAAAAAGAACAAAACCGGAGTGTACACAATGTGATGCTTATACTGATTTATAACTTATACTCTGGGAACTCTGTTGCTCTGGTCCTACCAACGTGAACAAAAAGGCTGTAAGGCAATTTCGCCCCGATAACATCGTAGTTTAACACACTGCCCACGTGGGGCTATTTTAATCATGAGGTCATTGCTCGTGGCGTAACATCCGCCTAATTCGTAACCTGCCCTATTAATGAAGGAACGTAGAGTCCAAATACTGTATTTCTCAGTAACTACCGCAAGTTCGAGAAGAGCGTCCCGGCAGGCAAAATTCGCGCAATTCGTAAGTTTCGGAGCCGGCAACTTCAGTTTCGTGCAACGCAGAAAAGTCAGTGGCTTGATGAATATAACAAATATCTCATGAGTAAAACAAGCCATATATTATGGCAGCGTGCCTTCAAAGACTGAAACAGTAGCAGGAGATTAAGGGTAAGGTGTGGACTTAAGTGCGTGTAAGTTACTTCCCTTGTCTCTTTTTAGTACGATAAACAGGGTCCTATGTCAGAACGGGTCATGGGGTTAATCTGAGGTATTTTTTTTTTTCACTCTGTATGATTTTTTCCCCTTCAGGTTATTGCTTTTCTTTCAATATTAAGCTCGTGTCAGCACTGTGGTTTAATTCCCACGAGACATTCCACAATGTAAATCATCTAAAATATCAAATACAGCTTAAATGCATTTAAGCTTCAGTTTCAAAAATATGGTCTGCTGAACTATAATTTTTAAGGAGCAAGTTTAAGTGGAGGGACTTAGAATTTGTCTATTAAAATTACAGAGGAATCGAATTTGTTTAGTAAATCTGAGGAGTCTGTGTTTGTGTGTTTGGGGTTTTTAACGTAGCTTTAACATTTTGAATCCTATCGCTACGATGTTTGCAGTGTGGCAGTTTATAGTGATGTCTAACACTGGGGCATCATGCCGCAGACATGTAGCATCATGTCACACCTAGTCACATTATCCTGACACCCAGCCGACCAGTCCTAACACTAATGCTGAGCGCCATGCAAGGCAGCTGCAAATACCAATTTTATAAGTCTTTGGTACAACTCAGCCGTGGTTAGAACCCGCGACCTTCCTTCAGTTGAGGCGGACGCTCTAACCACTTAAGGCCACCGGAGCGGTCAGAAAATCTGAGGATAAAACTGACACAAATTTGCAACATAAAGGTATACGTATTACAGAGAGAAACAGCTGTTTTGATTGTGACCCAAATTAAAAGTATTACATCCGTTCTGTTCAATGTTAGGAAGATCACTAGCGGACATTGAGGAAAATGTATTTTTATATCTTAAATTCTTGCGAATGTTCAAATAGAAAACAAAGAGAAGAAAACAGATCAATAGTGTAATATTGCTTTGAATTTTCATGTTAAAATATATCCAAGTGAATATAAAAATCTAGTCCACATATTTAAAACCGAATTTTTATCGGCTACATACATGTACATAATGAGGACTGTATAATATCTTTAATAAAACGCCAGATGCCTATTCTTTTTATTAAGTATAATTAAGAAAAAAACATTGTTATAAGAATGTGTGAATAAAAGAGGATATGTAATAAATACAAAATGACATACGCGTTTTGTTCCGAGTCAGGGGTAGGAACTTGTTTAATACGAGGATGGAACGTAGTCTCGGCGTGACGTTTTCGACATTCATACGACTTATCAAATTCGTTCTATCCGCCCGCTCTGAACAAAACACATGTTTGTATTGTCCATTTATTGTATGAATGCCATTTATTGAGAAGATTCTGGGCACATCTATTCAACTCAATAAGAGCAAAATGTACACACACTGTTGCATATGAACTTTACAACAGTCTACGTAATTTGATCTGTACAGGAGTCTACGTAATTTGATCTGTACAAGAGTCTACGCAATTTTTTTAAATCTTTGTATAAGAGTCTACATAATTTGTACTGCACAGGAATCTACGTAATTTGATTTGCACATGAGTCTACCTAATTTGATCTGCACAAGAGTCTGCATAATCTGAACTGTACAGAATTCTACGTAATTTGATCTGCAGAGGAGTCTACCTAATTTGAGCTGCATAGGATTCTGCTTAATACTGGCTATAGAAAAGCAAAACAAGTCCGATGAATTTTCTTGGATATGATTTTATTATTAGGAAATATTTTGCATGTATACCGTGGGGTGGGTGCAAACATGCAGTGGTCAGCTATAAAGTTTTACGCATGTAGGCCAACACATGTTTAGAGGTAAAATGGGGGGGGGGCAAGTGCCCCAACTCCGCCACTATATACGGGCACCCATGATGTATACAAGTGTCAAACTGACGATACAATGCTTAAGATAGAAATATGTAGAAAAGAAATAGTACATAGACATTAGTTAGACAGAAGTTGGATATATTTATGGCATACATAAACAGTGTATAAAATTGAGCAAGATATTGGAAGCACATAAAAATGTAAAATATATTATATCTTACCTCCTCACTCATGTGCCTACCGGTACAACGTTTTGATCATCTGCTAGTTTCTTAGAAAGCAAAAACAACACAATTTATCCAAATGTATTTGTTTCCTACCTAAATTATTTATAATCGAATTATGATGCACACGTGCAAGCGAGTAGAGAAGATATTTATACACGCATTATTGGTTCTTCTTTCTGTTTCCTGTATCATATGGCTTTCTATATATTCTATGCACTTGCTCCATAAGGAATATGTGATATAAAGTACTAATATACAAAGGAATGCATGCTTTGAGTAATGATATCATTGGTATGGTAATATGTTGGATGGTTCCCTGACCTGCAGCTGACAATGCACGTGCAATCCAACTGATTAGCTGATGATATTTTTATCTGGTACGTTGCAAGATATTTAGCTGATGACATTTTATATGTACATAGTAAGATATTTAGCTGATGACATTTTATTTGATACATTGCAAGATATTTAGCTGATGATATTTTTATCTGGTACATTGCAAGATATTTAGCTGATGACATTTTCATTTGGTACATTGCAAGATAGTTTAGCTGATGACAATTTATATGTATATAGCAAGATATTTAGCTGATGACATTTTATTTGATACATTGCAAGATATTTAGTTGATGCCATTTTATTTGATACATTGCAAGATATTTAGCTGATGACATTTTATTTGATACATTGCAAGATATTTAGCTGATTACATTTTTTATGGTAGACAGTAAGATATTTAGCTGATAACATTTTGAATAGTAGATAGTAAGATATTCAGCTGATAACATTTTATATCGTACATAGTAAGATATTTAGCTGATAACATTTTATATGGTACATTGCAAGATATTACATCAGTTATTTCATTCTGTTATCAACCAGTTTACTTAATTACATTTTTATGTGACGTATTTCCAAAAGGGGTAATATCAATTTGTTGGACAATGCTGTTTATATTATGTGGTCCGTTGGAGAGGGGAAGCCTGAAAAGACACGAAAAGTAAGTGAGTAAGCAATATAAAAAATA
Organism: Megalonaias nervosa; assembly: GCA_016617855.1. Lineage (NCBI taxonomy): Eukaryota > Metazoa > Mollusca > Bivalvia > Unionida > Unionidae > Megalonaias > Megalonaias nervosa. The sequence continues at coordinate 8,926 of JAECUM010027429.1, forward strand.
AATAAAAAAATTAAGTAAGTACAGCAAACGAAATCTGACACAAAGTGCGCGTATGGTTCACATCATTTTAATTTACACGTAGTGAACAAGAGAGCTATAACAAACAGGGTAGTCACTATAATGTACAAACGGCGCACAAAGCGAAACAGGCTGTGCCCAGAAACATTTTGATAGATATAACTTGAGACGCCACATATCAAGCTGTACCTCAGAAGCCTCCGAATAGACATAACCTGAGACACCACATAATATGTACCCCAGAAATGTCTGGTTGGACATAACCTAAGACGCCACATAACATACTGTACTCCAGAAACACCTGGTTAGGCATAACCTAAGACGCCACATAACAGTATAATTAATACTGCAATAAAAACATTTGGAATTACTGAACTTTAGCGGATTTCTCTTTTTTGTGTAGGGCATTGATTAGTAATTTCAAATTCGATTATAGAGTGTCAAAAAAAGAAAATCTGCGGCTTACTTGTGTTCTGTTTTACTTTGTGGTGTCTGCTGGTGATCTGAGTAAGCAGCAGAGAAGCTGAACCCTACAACTTTTTTTTTAGAGGGTTCCGTTTGCAAAAATAAGGGTTCTACGAAGACTGAAAAATAAGGTCAATAATCTCAAACCGAAACCGTTAACCGAGTATATTCTCATACAAGGGGAAACAGATCCAATTAACTTTTTTGTTACCCCGCGCTGACTATTTTTTTCAAATTTTAGACGTGTTCGTTTGCGACGCGCACACGCACGTGTTGTCGTCAGCTTTTCTGCTGCTGTAATTAAATAACCATTATATCAATAATGATCAGTGAACCACATTCAGTTAGATTAGCTCGAGAGCGACTAGAGGCAATCAAAAAATATATACCGTGAGAGATTCTGTCAAACAAAAATTACAAGCGCGTCAAGAATTTCAGATGGAGTTTGCAGAAGGTGCAGAACAGTTATTTAAACCAATTGTCGAACCAACAAAACAAATTGTTAAGGCAATTGAAGCAACACAAAATGCTCTTGAAACATTGCCTGTTGATATTGCTGGGCGTCTTCAACCTTCTCAACCACCATATGGAGATCAGCAACAACCTTTTCCAAGAATTAGAACTAGCATCACAGATAAATTCACACCCGAAGGTATTGCCGCTATCAGGGACAAAGACCGAGTAGTGGATATTGTCGCATATGGATATCATGAAAGAGAGAAATATGTAAAACCCGAATATGTTAAAACTATGAAATCTACCGATTGGATTAGGGATGTATATCGCATCGCTACTTATACTCCGCAAGTCAGAACTGAGAGAGATAAAAATCAGTTTGATATTTTTAACCAGGCAGTAGATGAATATATTACACAAATAAAACAATCAAGCAAACAAAAAGAAGAAGAAATGAAGTCAAAACTTGAAGAAGATAAACAATCAAGAAAACGAAAAGAAAAAGAAATAAAA